>JANSTT010016396.1:3182-21062 GCA_026745375.1 Platyura marginata | reverse complement strand
ATCCCGTCATAAAAAATTAAAGTATTTAGCTCTTACAGATTTTTCCAGAGATTTATCCAGAACCTTTATCTTACTCTCCTCGTAATTCAGAAAAAATGACTTAAGTTGTTTTAACTTGAGAGCACAGAATTTAATCTATATACATATGTAAGTATAGGTCTCTAAATATTATAATGTAAAACACAAGTTATAGGCTGTATACTATCAAAATTTCTAAAAAATTACAAAAATATATGTCGGTAATGTTTCATGCACTATATACACACCATAATGTAGGTACAGTACCATACACAATCTCTGTTATTTTTGACATACAAATGTTTCAACAACTGAAAATATTTTCCTATAACCACAAGTCAATAATATATGACAAAATTAATCGACCGTTTCTCGTCTATATTTACAAATAAAAAAATTATTATTATAAAATATACCTTAGCGGTTTCATTAAGTGAAAAAAAAAGAAAAAAAAAGTTATATTTTTTTTTTCTCTTTTAGTTTATTACTGGAACGTAGGTATACCGAGTAATAAATTTTCTTAGAAATTACTAATAAAAAACTCGATAAAAAATATTTTCATTCCGAGTTGTATGTAATTAAGTTAGAAATATAGTTTGAATGGATAGAGAAACTTTTTTCGCTCGTTACAAACGGTATTCATCTGAAATCCTAAAATACTCAAATATCTACATTTTAAGTCAAATTAACGAAAATATTATAGAAAATAAAAATCGTTTGCTAAGAGCCAACAGTCTGGATAAGTAATAAGAATAATGTAAAAAAGACTTAGAAAACTTTTATTTAAAAATTATATGATAGAAGTACCGAATTATGTTTGATATTTTCAATTTTGTATAAAGAACCGAAAGAGACTTTTCCCTATAATTTTCGCTTTCAAAATTTATTTATTTTCAACTATATTAGTTGACGTCAACACACAAATTCATTTGGACTTAGAGAATTATACATTGGTTATATTTCGGACGATTCTATAAACCGCCAGTGTGTGTATGAAATATTTATTTGACAGATTCTTCCAATGAAAAAAAAAACCTTCCTAAAGTGAAATAAAATTTATTAGTCGCCGCAGACCTCCGGAATTGAACGGTACACTACGAAAAATTCAAGAACATTTAAATTAAAGTGAAAGGATAAAGTAATGAAGCCAAAGAGAAGAAAGATGAAGAAAAGAAATGAAGCAAAGAAATGAAGGGAAGAAATGAAGTAAAGAAATAAAGAATTGAAGCTTTAAAGAAATGTAGCAATAAAGAAATATAGAAACGAAGAAATGAAGAATAAAGAGATGAAGAAATTAAAAAATAAAGCGATGAAGTGATGAAGGATGAATGGATGAATGAATGAAGAGATGAATGGATGAAGGGATGAATAGATAAAGAGATTAACGGATGAAGGGATTAACGGATGAAGTGATGAAGCGATGAATGGATGAAGACATACAGAGATAAAAATATGAAGAGATGAAAAGAAAAGAAAAAGAATACGGAAAAAAGATAAGACGGGAAGGGGAATTTCAAAAATATTTTTAATTAAAAACGACCTATCTTTCTATATGTGTATTTCGCGAGTTTGAGAAGTCCAATTTTCAAAAATTCGAAAAATCTAAACGAACCTCCCGATAAATATTTTGCCAAAACCATAACTCTTTTATAGATTTGCGCGAACCATAAACGTGCAGACTATAAAAATTATTTCATGGAGTTCTACATATAATGTGCGCCGTATATACCTCATTAAAACAGTAAATCTTCATAAACACAATTATGTGTACACGTATCCCACCACCTACAACCGCAGTGTATTATATTTTAACAACAAATTGTATATGTCTATACATATATCTATCTTCTGTTTCACTTTGTAAGTGCCTATTAATATCATAAATTATGAATCACGCATTTTAGGTGGGTATACAAAAATAGGTGTTGTGATCTCATTTACTTAGTCAATTATTTACATATGCGAAGCTTTAATTTACCTGAAATTCCTTGGCCTACTTCCAAACGGTATAATCAAAACAAAAACTCTCCCGATGTTAAGTACTTTTCTTTAAAATGTCTGTAATTAAGATTTATTATTTTTGTATAACCAGACAGTATTATTTACATTATTATTTTTGTTTTTTTTTTTGTTGTTTTGCAATGTAATGAATCAAGATGAATTAATATTAAGATGATTTTAATTAGCATTGTATACGAAAATATTATTTAAACTTAGTAGGTACACAAGGGGTTCCAGGGATCTAGCAAAATAATACATACTTGGAACAATGATGTAATGAAAATATTGAAATAATTGAACTGAAAACTGAGCAAATTTCAATTTTTATTCGACGGCAAAGTACCTACACACACACGGCACACAAATAAAACATTTTAGGAGCGAGTAAAATTCGTTAAGGTTTTTCTCGACAAATAATTTGTGTTTAAGTGAAAATCGTTCTCTAATACTATATATATAGACAATCCACATTTTGAAAATATCTGCCTCTGGAGCCACTCGAATTGGACCGATTAGAGAAATATTGATTAGTAACTTTTTTTTTTCATTTCCCCTCTACTTATTTTTTTTAATGTATGTATAATATATTAAATATGCCCACTCATCCTCTCTCTTTCAGATACCAAAACATGGACATAACCTATACGTAAATGTTGCCCGCAAAAGAACAACAATAGTTGAAGGGTAAGTAAATTTTTGGAGGGTCAGAGGGTAGGGCAGTTTTTTTTATCCTGCTTAAGCCTTTCATCGTATTTCTTAAGAATCGCTGACTTTGTCCCTGTACGGCTTGCGGAAATAAATCTGGGTTATGATCACTATATTTAAATCGATCGAATAACCTCCCCGTCCCCTCTTATCAGGAGGTGGTTCCATTGAAAATATAAGAAAAATTAATGAAACGAAAATTTTTATTTAAACAATGTACAATTGTATGTAGATGTGCGTAGGTCTCTCTACGTATAGGAACAGTCACAGTTTTTCGATATTCATAAGTCTATAAATATAAAGAAAATAAAATCTTTTTTTTTTGCCAAAAAATATCTCAACCGAAATTGTATTTGGAAATTTGTCACACATACACATACAAAACAGAAATATTTATTTAGTGAATTTTGCCTTGTCATCCTTAAATGCATTTTCCATGTATCATATTTTTGTGGTTAAATGTTTTGTGTATTTTCATTTATCACTTAATGTTATTAAAAGCCAGTGTGATTCAATTTCAAAATAATTTCGAAGTTACCATCACATAAATTTTCCGGTGAGAGAGGCCTTATAGTATATGTATAAATGGGGAGTTTGGTTAGTTTTTCTGGTATATGAATGTACACATTTTACTATACATACTCATATAATACAATGTAATGCAAACCAACCATATATAGTGGGACGCAATTTTTCACTGGAAAATGGTCCATAAAAAACGCATATTTATTACTACACACTATTTACTATTATTATTAAAAAACATATTTTCCCCGCACACCCATATAGAAGTTTTATTAAATAATAAATCACTCATATGTATATAATGCCGGGGAAATAAAACAGTGAAGTAGAAATGGAAAAACATATTTTTTTTTATATATATAAATTATTTCAACCGTAAATTAACTGGAAAATGGTGTTTACCAAAGAGTCGTCATATTAAATACAGGGTGTGTATGTTAATGACAAGGCTAATTTTCAATTATATGTATAGGTAATAGGGGATAAAATTCTAAGTCGAAAATGTCATACAATTTTTTGTATTTAATAATAAACTCCAAAAATAGAAGAGATACAAACAAATAATTTATAGGCGTTTTGTAGAGAAAGGAATTCTTAATTTTTTATATTCTTAAAGTTTTTTCCATAACTCTATTAGATTTGGAGTTATTGAAGGTCATAGATAGTACAAACATTTTTAAGGCCTTTGTCCACTGATACCGATGCGATGTCGGTAGCTCAATTCAAAAACCCAATACCGAGCCGTTATTTTTTGAAATGTCTTATCGTTTTTTGGTGGACACCAGTAACGTAGCGTGCGTTTTATTTTTGGCTATGCAAAATACCTTCAAAATTCTTACTATAATCAGCATAACTACATTAATTCTTAAAATATTTTAATAGTGGATAACTCCATTTAAAGTAAAATTCTATTCCCAAACTTTTTTGGCTTATACATTTTTTTCGGTTTTCTAACAAAATATTTAAAAATCTATCAATATATTATGCAACTCAAAACTGGGTATTCTGCAAGCTTAATTTCCCATAGAAAAATTGTTTTTCAGAATACTGGGAATTGCATATTTTGATGATTTCCTCAATATTTTGTTAGAAGATCGGATAAAATTTATAAGTCAAAAAAGATTAAAAATAAAATTTTACTTAAAATGAGATTATGTTTATTAAAAATATTTGACGAAATAACGTAGTTTCGCTGATTATAATAAGAATTTCAGAGATACTTTGCATAGGGACAAGTAAAACTCACGCTACGTCACTGGTGGACACGAATTGTCTTAGTAAACTTAAGTTAGTGAAGAAACTTCTTGAGCATAACAAATTAATAATAATTACAAATTGAAGTTATAAAGAATAATAGTGCCATAAAAGAGAGCCTCAATTCAAAAAAAAAAAAGTTGATGACATTTTCAACATTGAATTTTTCATCCCCTATATCACCCTCCATTCAAGATTATTTTGTATATTTACATATGTAAATATATTAACAGTCACGGTTATATATACAAATTACATTTTACACACAATACACACGTCGTGTTTTGTTTATAATTATTACTGACCATAGAGTAGAGTAGGTATATACGAGTACGAGTACGAGACAATATACACGTTTTTGTTTGGCTGGATGGGAAAAAATTGAAAATCTGTCTGTGGGCGCGCATATTTCTTGTCTTCTTGAGTGTTCACAGCCGATATACAATTTCCGTACTGTCATACAATTTTTCTCTCTTGCTTTTTCCAACAAACCAATAAATATACACACGGTTGAGATGCATACCGGCTAGATATTATTCTATAACCACGATGTTAAACGCAAGAGAGTGCACACACACATTTTTTTTGGTTGCTTTTCGAGTGTCGCCAAAAAAGAAAAAAATATATAAAAAAATTTTCATTTTCAAACCGAATTCGACCCGAATGCACAGTAGTGTGTTATATATACAAACATACATACATAAGTATCTTCATATATATATATATATATATATATATATATTGGGCGATGTATATGCATGTATATGTTATAAGCCCGAATGTTACCGTCGCCTATTCCTCGTAATAAAGCAGAAAAAGGAAAATTCAAAACAGATAATAGAAGGGAAAATTCAGATGTCAGTTACGGAAAACTGTTCGTACGTATAGGACGTAGAAATTTTGGTGCGGTACGTCAATCTAACCAGTGTTTTATTTTTCATTGGTGTCGTAAAATAAAAAAAAAAAAATACATATATACGATACGTATGTATGTATATAATATACATATATAGTGTAATACGGTGGCATTTTCCAGTGTTATAAACAATAAATTTATGTTTCGTGATTCATGTGTGAAAAACTGCGTGTTGTATTTTTAAACGGAAACAAAGGAAGAAATATAGGAGTATTTTGAAAGTAAATTGCTTTGAAATTTTCTTCTTGTTGCTTAAAAAAAATATGTGGCTGTTTTTGGTGTAGAAAGGCAATAAATTAACCGTTTTATAGGTACAAAGTTTTCTTCTTATTTTTTTTTTTTTTTTTTTTATGTTTTGAACCCCCCATTCCGGAAGGGAGACATGAATCCTTCTAACGGAAATGGCATTTTCTTATATTTCGGTTTTTTTTTTTTTTATTGATTTTGAAATTAAAAGGATTCACATTTAACGGTTTTTATTATACTTGTGTTTGTGTTGATGTGGTTTTTGTTGTTGTTGGTTTTTTTTTTTTTTTTGCTCGCTTTCTAAGTATATATGGGGCCAGGTTAGGTAAACACGAGGACGTGCTAAATTATTTATGTGTCAAATGAATTTTAAATGCATCCCCCACAGAAATACCTACCACACTTCTGGCTGAAAATCAATAAAATGTTTTTATAGAGAAAAAAAAAAACATTTTTATATGAAAATGCATCCAAATTAAAATTGTAGAATATTTTTATTTTTTTTTTTTGTGGAAAATGCTATTGGTATGGATTATGGAATAAACAATGACAATAAAAATTGTTGAGTGGTAATAGGGATTTAAATTTTTTTTTTTTATTTAAAGTTTAGTCAAACAAACTAACACAATTTTACTTTTCCAAATAAACCGTACACACAGAAAAAAGTCAATCAATTAATGTAGCAATAAATAAAAATTTAAAAATTCAAAGTTTGAAACTTTTTGAATAAAATATATAATGTATAAAGACGAATTGGAGTTCTAATATAGAACATTATGAAAAACAATGTCTATATACCTTGACGCCGGAAAAGTTCTTTTAATATTGTTTGAAGGCAGAAAAAAAAAAGAAAAAAAAAAAAAACTTCTGTCTGATCAACAAGCGAAACGAAAAACTTTTTCTAAAGTCGTAAGTATAAAGCCGATAATATTTTTGTGGATTTCGTGTATAATATACATACAGACATACCTAGCTATCTACTTAAAAATATATAATATACTTAAAATATCAGAAATAAAACTCAGTTAATATTTAAATCAACAATGAAACATGTAGGTAATGACTTTTCATCAAAAATAAACTTTAGTTTCTTCATAATAAGTTTACCTTTATGCCTTTATAGAGAATTTATATACATTTTTGATGTGTCTAGTCTAGACTTTAATACTTTTCACTCTAGGTACCTAACATACATACAATTTTCCTCTTCCTTTTTATAGACTTTATTGTTTGTTATTTTTTTCTCTTCAGTATTCATAAAATTTTACTTGTCGCCAACTAGCTGTTGAATCATATAAGAAAATGAACATGAAGACAATGTGCATTTTATTGCCTTCCATAACTAGACAATATTGCTGTGAAATTATTGTAGAGATTGTGTGCACAAATCACAGAGTGTATCAAAAAGTGTTTATTCCGTATAGGATGGGAGATAGATTTAAGGTTTCTTTTATTTTTAACCGGTTGTACTTGCTGTGCTATGAGCCTCTTTCGTAAATATTCATGTTCTTAATATTATAACAATGGTTAAAAAAAAATCGCACCCATGATTTAAAACAATCAACCGGGTTAAAAGAAATTCGTACATCAAGTGAGATAAAAATCATGATAGTAAAGTTTTTAGATTCCTACCGGTGAGTGTGACGCCACACTTTCCGTGAGCTTAGGTGAACTTGAAAATTATTTTACAATCACTCATATATTCGGATTTACCATTCCAGAGTAAATGAGTATTTGTTGTTAGGATGCTTAGTCATATTTTGTTCTTGAAATTCTATTCCGAATCCAAATTAAAATTAAAGTAATTCCGAATATAATTCTGACGTTGTTGCTGCTGCTAAGCATCATCATGAATAATAATATTTGACTGAAAAATACCATCAAACACACTCTCAATATTTATTTCGGATTATTGATTTGACACACAATCAACGTAAATAAACAAGAAAAAAAACTGGAATAAATTGAAAAGTGTCACAAAAAAAAAAAAACAAAATTCGATTTCCAAACTGCTGAGATGAAATTAAAACAATTCGAAATTAAATATTTTTTATCGTCAAATACACGTCACGAATCTTATAAAAACTAGAATGAAACCATAAAAAATTCAGTTTGATATTTAGAAATCAACCTCGAATTAAGATAATGAATGTTAGTGTTTGTAGTCCTTAATGACTAAACTCATTGTAATTCAATGATATCGTGAAAATGTTGCCGATTACTTGGTTGGTTGGTTGGTTAGGGTGGTGAGACCTATGGTCTCCAATTAGCACAGTTGTGCCTTTTTGATACCACTGAACAACCTATTTGTCGTTATGGTCACTCAGAAGGTTCGGCTACAGCTGATTTCTCCCAGGTGGTTAAGACTGTGATTACCTAGTGTCTTGAATCTAGTTCTGTTTAATGCCGGGCATGGATATTGACGATTACACTTAACTAATGATTTTTATTCATTTTGGGGGTATCTTTAATTTTCTGTCATGTCATTTGTATATGTCTTTTAAGAATAACAGAAAAAAAAAACTGTTTGGCCTAGTCCTTCAAAGAGATTTTTGGGAATTTCAGAGAAAATCGGTTGCATTTCTCTTCTATTCTATGAATCTATAACTACATGTGATTTCTCTAAATTTATTGTTCCTCGATCCCTATGTTTGGAATGAAGAATTGATCAAGTACCTATTGAGATTCTTAATGAACAGATACTGCGGATTCGATTATTTCATTGTTAATATATTCCTGTACAATATTCTATGATTCTGTAACTCCTCACGTATACTCGATAAAGAATTTTTGTCTTTCTTTAACTAAGCGTTAAAAGGTAAATCCAATAACTTCAATTTCTTTTCAGATTTTTGCAATACTCTTGTGATGTTAGGAATGTAAATCAGACAAATATATTCAGGAGAAAATTCAAACAATTTTTTTTTTTATTTTTTTTATGTAGGTACTTGCAACAGTTTCTTTGATGCGCCATCTGCAAGCCCTATTTAAACCAAAAGGTGTGTTCGTTTTTAAATTCATGCAAATGCAAAAAATACTATTTTATAGTAAGTACATAGTAAGCATGAATACGATATGACTTCATTATTGATGTCAATAATGTCAGTACTACCAAGACGTTCATTTAGGATGACAAAATTTTGACCTGACATGTCATTAATATTTAATAACAATATAAACTGTCGGTTATGCTAATTACCAATGTAATGAAGTATCTTCATTATATTGTCATATAACTTAACGTAAGTTTCAATTTTGGTTCAAAGCAATTTTGTCAGATTGCAATTTTCACTATTAACTACACAAAATTCACAATTCAGTTTAAGTAGGAAAGGACAAAAAAGATTGTTAACGAACTTTTTAATTAGTTGTAGAACTTGTTGTAGGAAAGCACAAATATACGATAAGAAAATTAATGACTTCAAATCAAGCGGTCTTTCTTTATAAGACTAAATTATGACAATGAAATTATAGCAATAAATTTTAATACGAGCAAAAATGTTTATACATACGTACCTGGATAAAATAGTGAACTATAACATGAAAAATGTTAATATATGTCTCGCTAGATGTGAATGGGCTCAAAAAATCACAGCGTCTATCGGTCTTTTAAAAACCAATGACATACAAATTAAATTCGAAGCTTCATCCATTCCCAATTAATAACTTGAGTGTTTATATCTATATTTGATGAATCCTTGATATGTGCCCATAATCTTATACCTGAAGGGTGAGTTTTTTTTTTTTAGGTTTGAAGAAATGTTTGCTTCTCTCCATATCAATGTATAACGCTCAGCTCTTGACAGATAATTAAAATGGCTAATGAGGGGTTTTTGGAATTAATATTCTATGGAATTGTCTTATTATATTTCTGATTCGAATTAGCTAACGGAAAAAAAACTCTCCAAACAATGCTTCAGAAGTTTAGAAAATGTAATTTTTTTAAGGAATTTTCATCGAAAATCTAAGGGAGATGTAAGAGAAAATTGGGAAAATGTGAACAAAAATTTTTTTTAGAAATTCATAGATTTGATCTTAAAATTAATAATCAATAAAAGATTTCAAATGATTTGTAATATTTTAAATAAACATTTAACGACGAGATAGACCTAAAATCTATATATCGTTAGATTCGTATAAGCCTCAGCTTTTATTTCCATGTAATTATGAAGATAAATTCTAATCTTCCGATTTTTAAAAAACCTTTTACTGATGTGGTGTTTTTGGAATTAATTTTCTATAGAAATATCTCATTATATCGATGGATGGTCGGCCAATTTTTTTTTTACATCTGATAGATATTCGAAGCAGCTAATTGGAAAATTTCCGAACAATGGTCAAGTAGTTTAAGAGAAATGATATTTTTAAGGAACTTTCATTGAAAATCCAAGGGATATAAGGAAAAATTGGGAAAATCTGAACAACAAATAGAACGCCTGCAAACGGCTTAAATAAATTTTGATATACTCTGGACAAGGCATCAATTTTAACCATACATCGACCAATTATAGTACGTGAACTCCCAACTACCTCAACATAAGTTTTATTTCTTATATTTTAAGGTCAAAACCAATAATAATGTTGGTTACATACGCAATAAACAAAACACTAAGTAGATTTTACGGGTTAAGTATAATAAATGGTTTTGTATATTTGTACAAAATGCTTTATTACGAAAATCTGAATCCTGAATTTGTCATTTAATATCAATCACAATTACTATTCCTATATAAAGCCCGAATACACACAGTGAGAGAGAAAGAGAGATTTCATGCCCAACCTGGCAATGTCTGTTGATGTCAGAATGCAAATCTAAACAAACGTGTTTAATGTATTATGTAGCAATTAGGGTTTAATTTACAGGTTTATGTGTATCAGGTCAACGTTTTGCTTAATAGCAATTTGACAACAATTTCAAAATGACGGAAACCTGCATATAATGTTTGTACATATGTATATATGTACATACCTATATATTCTACATTTATAATACATATGTAGGTACATACATACATATGATATGTACGTACATATTTCAAATCAAGCAACTGTGTATTGAGCATGGGATTGTTATGTGGAATTTTTTCCATAAATTAATTATCTATCTATATAGATAGATGATCGTTCGAAATAAATTATTTAACGATTCAGCAAAACCAAATTGGCACGTGTATGTTGCATGTTGCATGTCTTCTTTCAGATTCCAACAGATTTTGCTCCACAAATAATTAAATACAAATACAATTATATCCTATAAATCAGAACATAATACTTTATCGATGCTACTGATTTTGAAATCAATTTTATTGATCCTCAAAAAAAAAAAAGAAAAAACCATTTATTCTGTTCTGATGTCTATCCAAATAATTGAGCTCAATCTAATGGCAACACGGTTTACAAAGTTGACTGGGAACAATTTTCATTGTTTGCTAATAGTTTAATATTATTTGCACCAATTTATTTATATACCACAAGACGACCTCAATTGAATATAAACAGAAATTTCCCATCAAAATATTGTTGACAAAATAAGATCTATCTGAATAACGATGAAATTGTCAATTCATATTGTCTGGAAATGGTAATGTTGACATCGTCAATTCACAAACGTCTGGAGTGGTATAACAAAAAAGGTATTAGGATAAGCTATATATTGTTAGATGTACCTACAGACAGAGAAATATATACATATATGTATGTATATAAATATATATAAATGATGATGATGATGCTGACGATATAGACTTTGGTTTGATTTTCCCTATATTCGTTTTGAAACGTCTGTTTGCCTATAAAGACATATAGAGAGTGTATGTGCGAAGGATTAAAATAGATTATCCTTTCGAACTCGGTTCATTAAATATGAGACGATATCTTGTTGTATGGGTAATTGTAATTAAGTTAAAATTGGTGTGTTGGTGGTGGGTTAGATTTTTTTCCAGTAAATTTTAAATGTTTTTCAAATTTATTACTCAATTTAACATCGACTGAGAAAATGAAATTAAAATTAAAAAAAAAATATGTCCTCCAAAGTTATATGAAGTCGTCGTCAGACGAAACGTAATCGAAAAACAATCAATACACAGAATTGAATGAGAGAATCCGCCAAAACTGAACTGTTAAGAACAGAACGTAATAAATAATTCGATTGTAGAGTACGAAATAATTCAGCATCACTTTATCAGAAACTGTTGTGGTGGCGCACCAAGCGTTGATTTCTTTTGCCAGACTAAAAGTTTGAACACATTTGTGCTAAAAGGGTCAAAAACGACCCAATGATAAATTCCGTTACATCTATATTGAAATGTAAACTATGCAATAGCCTTGCTACAGAAAAAAAAGTTCTGGGTACAAATGGGTTAATAAAGAAAAATTTAAAATGTCGGGAAAAAACTGAAATTTGATACAATTATAATTATAAGTTAAGAGGATCGGTGTACGCTGTAGGTAGAAGTGCATGTCAATAAAGTAGCACAGATGCTTGTCTATTAAAGTTAGAATGAAAACCCACGTATACGACTAGATCCGAAGCGTATAGTGACATTATTTTTACCATGCAATAAATCGTCAATCGAAAATTATTAATCGAAAATTGTCAATCGAAAATCGTCGTGAAATTATTCGAGTGACGTTAATATAATATAATATAATTTTAATTCATAATTGACAATTTCCAAACATTTTTGTTTTACGGTAATTTTTTTTTTGTAAAGTACTTCCGACAATTTTCTCGACGTTAATTAAAAATATTTCTATGTACAATTTTATTCTAAAATTAATTTTAATATTTTTTTTATTTTATAAATTTTTTTCGATTGTTTAACAAACAAAACAAAAAAAATTCTGCAACTTTTTTTCCTTTCAATGAAATTCTCTGTTTTTATGTTGTTAAAAAATCCAATAACAAAAAAAAAAAATTATTAAATAAAAAAGTTAGTAAAATTAATTTTAGAATAGAATAAAAAAAATACTGTGCGTCGTTCGCTCCCTGCAATTCTACTACTATAATCTAAAAAAACTACACAACTGCTATTTACCATGGAAAAGCCAGAATATAGGCCCCACTTGGCCACCTTCCGTTACGTTTTATTGACGTACTCTGTTGGACAAATTATCAGCGTATCATCCATAAGTATGTAGTTGATATGAATTTATATCTATATATATAATTTCCTTAATTACGTTAAATTATCCAAACAAACAATAAAACATTTTAATTATACAGGTACTTAGTAAAATTAGAATTGAATATTTATTATTGATATTAATGTTTACTCTTATACTTACATTTTAGATATTATCTTCGCATTATATGTTGAGCAAACATGTTATTAGAAATTTATTTTTCTGTTTGTACCGATAATGTAATGAAAACAAAAAAAATAAACCAAATCAAAACAATTTTTCAATACATCAAAATTATTACAATTTTTTATTGAAATGTTGCCTAAACATCATATGCTTATGTACAGAACATTCAATTTAAATATATTATAAATACATACATATGTACATACATCACATACTCTTACATATAAATATATTGGTATATAACTAAAATACTTGTGTCTCAGGTATATTTGAATATTCTATACATAAATATGTAGATCTACACTACAGCGTACATATCTACTACCTTTATATGATTTAATGCTCGTAATGACAACATAAAAAATTTACTATCAACCTATATCATTTATTATTAATCATTTTCATACATATTGACGATTTATTAATGATCTCTCTCCATATATAAATCAACAAGGAAACTAGAAAAGGGTTGTATTTAATGGAAATATGTAACTTTGGAGAAATGTGAATGTGAATTGAGATGTTAAGCATATGTATTTGTATATATGTAGGTAGGTACATATTATTAATAAATAATTTATAGATTTTTGATTTTAATTGAAATTTTTTTTTTTTTTTTTGGAATTGAATTATTATCTTCATAAATGTACTCTGTCGAAATTCGATGTTAAGTGGATCCGTTAAAAAGGATTATTCAAGAATTGTCATCTTATTTCATTAATTTTTTTTGGAATCTTTCGATTAAATATTAAAAATATGTGACGTGTGTAGTCTTTTTGATTTTCATATTCAAGCCCATTAAAAGATTTTGTTTGTTGTTGTTCAAAACAACAAACTTACGACCCGTTTACTAATATTTTGTCTAACGGCATTGTTGGTTGATCAATAGTTAAGACTCTACAATTAGCATAATGGAAAATTCCAGATACGACTACTAGTATTGACAAAATTGTTTTTTCTTAAAATGGGAATTATATTTCAGGCCGATATTTTTATCTGAGATTGAATATTGAATAAAGACCAGTGACTCCTGTTCGGAGACCGTGCGGCTTTATGTAAGGTGATTGGTGACTGTCACTTAACACTTTCAGTGTCAAGTCATTTTATGTAAGGTGACTGTCACCAAGTAAATCACCAAAAAGTTTCAAAATATAGGTGACACCAAAATAGATGTCACATTCGTAATTTTACTTTGTTAGATATTTTTTTAAATAAGAAATTGATTGTTTTTTAAACAAATAAAAATTTATATTATTATATTGTAAACATTATTCAGTTGATCACGGTATTATCAGTTGAAGGCGAAATTATTAATTAATTGATTAACCCTAATCCAACTAGGATATTTTTACCTTGGTAGATTGTTAGAGTAATTTTTATTTTCATCAAATTTAAATGTAGATAAAAAGTATTTTTATTTTGTGTAAAAATATCGAATGATAAAATACATAAAGCATCCGATCGGTACGTATTACATTAGTAGGAAAAATTTAAAAAAAAGGGGTCTCAAAGACACACCTTAGTAGGATTAGGGATAAATAAATGAATGACAACATACAATTATTTGAGCAATGCCGCGGTCTACATATTTACCAAATTATTTGGCAAATACGGGGTTTGCCAAATGTGTGAAATGATGTTTGGTGTTTTTTTTTTTTTGAATACTTTCATATTTGTGAGCATTTTGAGTGTTCATTTTTTAATTACTCACATACTGATTTAATTCCGACAGATTTTCCGTTTTTCAACGTATTGATGACGTTCAAATATATTAGATTTGGTCCATTTCTAAATTTCTAACTAGGAATCATCTCTAATTGCTTACTTCATATTCTGGTTAAATTCCAAGAAATTGCTATTTTTAAGATTGTCGTGGATTGTACCTTCATAATTCACTACTATACAGTCATTCATATAATAATAACTTAAATTGGGAAGATAAAACTTTCGACCTTTTTAAGAAAAAAGGTAATAAAAAAAAACGACGACCCCCCTTTCAAGAGATATTGACAAGCCTTATGTATGTGCCGACACTAAGGCAAAAGTTCTAGTCCACATACTTTTGCTATAAATAATATTTTGTTGTATGAATGGTACATACCTAACAGTTACAACTTAAATTTATAGTCCATAAAGTTCTATTGATATTATTGTTTTCTATCAAAGATATGCGAAGAAAATTATTTGACTTTTGCAATGTATTAAGAAAACCTATATAAACTCCCCATCACCCAGCAATCTTTTATTATATTGTCGAGTAAACAATATATAGATCTTAATACATATCCATCCCTTCATTGGTTGCAAATTAATTTATATCTACAAATTGTGACAATATTGTTTTCAATAAATTTTCTTCTTTTATATTGACATATAATTGGAGACTCAGCATGTTCGTCGCTCAACATGTAAGAAATAATCCAATAAAATAAATAAATAAAAAAAAACAAGTCGCTCCGTGCAGTGCAATTAGTTTTTTTTCCAGATTCCCAGTAAACATGTGTAATTGGATTACTATAATTTATAATCATTAAAAGTGGGTACAATAAAGAATTAATAAATATCAGCAGGTCACGCTGTTTAAATGCATCACGTAATGCTTTTATATACACAATTACCTAATGGGGTACAAAACTAAACGTTTTCCTTATCTCGAAGGAGCCGCGCGCACTACACCACCATGCTACTCAACAGTAGGAACGTATACGTCGTACATATAAGTATATATACAAGCTTCCTGCCTACCTCTATACAAATACCTGTACACGATATAGTGGCTTATAGTAAATGTCTCGGGGAAAAAAAAAAGGAAAAGCCAAAAATTAGTTATTAACAGAAAATATTCGTGCTTCGTTCCATTTTGATAATATGTCGATTGAATAAAATTATGGTTCAGCAATATGTGAGTAGACTGCTAACAGATTCATTCTTACTTAATGGTAGTTTGAACAGAGTGTCTTGAGAACTTTTTCGATCGTAGTTAATATTACGTACCTGAAAAAGTGTGAAAGTAGTGTCGAAAAGTATTTAGATCCAAACAAAAGAGAATTTCACTATCTTATTTTGGTACATTAATCGATATATAATCCAAAATAATACTAAGTACTAGGCTTAATAAAGCTAACCAGTCTTTTTTTATTAAATTAAATTTGTGTTATTTAGTTAAATTGAATTGTTGTTCTATATGGTTTGAATATATTGTATATTGACCATTCAATATTTACGACGATTTAATAATAGGATAACTTTAGTTTCTTCTTCTTCTTCCAGGGCACTACATGCCTTCCTCAGCAACCTCCTCCAATCGTCCCCGTTTCTCGATACTGCTCTCCAGTTTCATAGACCAAGCAGATTCGTGCTATTCTGATCTCACTTCGGCCGACCATCTTTAGTCTATTTTAGTGCATCGATATTTTCTAATTGAGACATTATTGAAGATGTATTTTATTTTATTGTCAAAATCCTGATTCAATTGGCATAGTCAATCATAAAGGGGTTTTTCTTTTGTGTGTGTATTGTTGTCGTTTTTTGTACTGTCAAAGAAACTTAAATCAAAGGTAAGTACATATAAGTATAGGAAATGAGTGTTTAGAGAACAATCGAAGAACAAAGCGTCTCTGTACGGGGTATCATATTAGGAAAAGTTTCAAAATTCATCTCTGATGTGTCGACAAACATTTGCTAGAATCGTGTACATATATATGTACATACATATGTTCTCTACATAATGTATGTAGCTTTCTTTTCTCTACCTCTCGAAAAAAAACTTAAACATTCAGTATTCAGGGGCGTTGCAAATTGACCTTAAAAATGTTTTCCTGTGTTACTTTGATTGAATTAGAACATAAAAAAATAAATTTTGAAATAAAAAAAACAACATACACACTCTGTGTATACTTTTAAATTAAGTAGATATAGCAAGCCTACGATGTAGCCTATTATATTAAAAAATAAAAGTAAAAAAAAAAAAAATTCAGCAATGTAATTGAACATTATATGCTCGGATATTTATGGAAAAGCTCAGTCGTATGCTCGTTTGGTTTAATTTTTCACGAAAATAACGTTTCGAGTAAATTGCTTTCTCTCTTTTCTGTATACTCCAAATATATACATATGTATTTATATATATGTATAATATAATATACCAGAGGTGGGAGGTTGTTGTTGTGTTTTGTTTAAAAGTTTCATGAGTTCATCATTAAAAAGTCGAAAAAAGTTCAGGGAGTTATACACAGTTCAAAGCATTAGAACTATATATGTAGTTGAGAATTTAAAATTTTGTAACAAAACTTTTTGTTTGATTTTATTTTTATTTAAAATTACAGACTTTTCTGATGGTGCATACAGAGAGAGAGAGAGAGCATGTGTAAACTTTTATCATAGGGTTGCCAGCCAGAAGAAATAAAACATACGTAATTGACCTCGGAGCAAAAAAAAAATGCATCTAAATTAGACATTTGTTGATGCTATCTGATGATTGACTCTTTGACAGACAATTATTCTTAATTTTTTTTTTTTGACTTATACTAAGTATTTCCATTGAAATAAAAACAAATTTAATTTTCCCAACCCTAACACTACACATCTCACCATTTTAATTTTAAATTAAATTAAAACAAAGTTTTATAGATTTTTTTACACTCATATTGGGGATATTGGTATTTATTAGTTTTCCTTTTTAATTCGAAATATGTAGTTCGAGCCAATTGTGCCCCCAACTAATACAATCATATGCAAATGTAATTCTGACTAATGTACTTATATTTTGTAATAGTATTCCAATATATTTTGTTGTGTGTCTGTTCATGACCACAGTAAAATGTCGAGTAGACTATTAAGTACTAAAGTTCATTAACACTATTTGTAATTATTGAGTAGGTATAGTTCTATAATGACCATTATTA
>JANSTT010016385.1:0-21072 GCA_026745375.1 Platyura marginata | reverse complement strand
ATATATATAGGACCCCATAACATATTACTAAATATACTGACATCAATTCTGTTATATAGTGAACCCTTTTCGATGTTAACCATAAAATTTGTTCTTTATTTGCAATACCCAAGGACATAAGAATAGAATGACAACCCTTTCTTATGCTCTCTCTCTTTCTCCGATCCCTTTTAACACAGCACACACCACCCATACCATACACGAACGTCACCGTTAACATTGTACAATTTCGATTGTTCGTTCCGCAATATTTTCCTTTAAAAACACTTGATTTGTGGAAAGACTGTTTAAAGCTGACATAACATTTTGCTTTCTTCACCATATAATATCCTCAAAATCTGATTTCACGGTCGAAAGATTTCAAAGTCCTTTTTACTTGTGCTACCATATTATACACGCTTATATACGTACACGCTTCATATAGTGTCTTTCTATCGTATACCTCTCTATACTATCCTTCCCATATGTTGGCCAAAGAACCGGCCCAAACATATTGGTGACTGGAAGAAATAACTGGGCAATATACCTAGTAAAAGGAGTATTTTATAATACTCTATAGTCTATACTATACACAATGGTGGTCAGTCATGTTCTCATATATATAAATATATATGGGGATGATTATAACGCAGAGGCAGAGTCCTTTTTCCTATATATATAAAGGAAACTGAAAAAGAAAAAAAAATAACTAAATATTATACCAAACCATGTGACATAACGAAAAGTAATTTTCTCAATGTCGAATATGATTTTGTTCCTTCACTTGATTATATATATATATATAATACTTTTGTCGAAGGATATGTCAAATACAATCGTCAGGTTTATTATACAACCTCTGGTTAAATTCAGGTGAACACATTTTCCAAATAAGTTTATTTATAGTTAGTTGGTTTTGTACAGTGTACACACATCATACACCAAGTTAAAGAAAAGGTAGTTCTTATTTTCAATTATGTACTTGATGCTTTGGAGGGGAAGTTAAATGAATGTGATGTCTGATCGATGTTTTTTTTATTTTATATATATATAAATGGAATAGAATTTCTGAATGAAATTATTAACGGTACGATAGATTTCAAATATGAAAGAAGGAAAAAATTTATATAAATCCTCTCCTGAAAAAAAACCACCCCATTATAATACATGAGAAATCATAATGATTCTTTATAAGCCTTAAGAAAAATATCAATTATTGAATGGAAGAAAAATAAAAATCATATTATTACACAGCATTTTTGGATGATATATGTATAAAGTCGTTATATCTAAGTAAGATGAAAATATATATTGTAAAGATGAGGGCTAGAAAGTAATCCTAAAAAACTTTTTTCCGTAAGCCATTCCTGTATAAAATACAAAATCAGAGTAGTACAAATCTTAAAAGTATGAACATATCTTGTGATAGATAAACGCTTTTTTTCATTAAATTAATATTAATTTTTGTAATTGTTAATAATCGTGTGAACAACTCGGAAGTGAACAAACGGTTTGCCGACAAGCTCTCCCAAATGTCTTCCAAGTGTCTCTTTCCTGATACGGCTGGCCAGTCACAAAGGTGCTTAAGGCTGGTCGTCCACTACATCCATTTTCATTGCGTTCATCTAAAATGTGACGAATATATGCGAATGATCCAAACACACTGAAATGTATTAAGCGTCGTCCCACTGTATGGGATACAATAACTGCGTTTTCGTCAATTTGTGCATTCAGTGGACGGATACCAACATATGCGAATTGCGTCACATTTCTGACGAACAAAATTCGTATGGAAAGGCATGCAGTGGACGAGCGGCCTAAAGTATTTGTTTGCTCGTTTGAAATATTTTCGGTCATAGCATGTATAAACCCTTTAAAGCTTTAAACAAACATTTAAATAGTAAACACCGCATTAAATATCTATACAAAAAACAATAAATGTTTTCTATAACAAAACAAAAAGTTTGAGAATTTTTTATATTGAAACACTATATGTGTATGGCGCGCCTATACGTTGCGGTCGAACCCTTCTAATCCATATTCAACATTTCCTGGTAAGTGAAATATCTACCAAAAACAACGACATCTATACAATATATATGAATTACTAATTAAAAGCTTATTCTCTTCTCTAATACTGTGTGTTTTCATCATTCATATAAATATAGTTTGCCATCCACACATACCTAATCTCCTTAACCCTAATGTAAACTCGTCAACCACAGTCAGGATATAACATTTATGTGTTCCAAAACCCCAACATATATATGTATGTAATGCTCCTCTTGATATAAGTATTATGCTTATAGGTATGCGGCAAAAATATTTGGATATCCGGTACTATAGATATATATATATATATATATATATATATATACATATAAGTTTGGGTAAGGTAAGGTATGTAATAATTATTAGGAAGATAGAGCTAGAACTACATATATAGCGTTACACATACCACATACCATACCATACCATACCATAGACATTAATGTGAATTTCAAATTGCAGCAGTTTTACTGTGCCACACATATTGGGCCAATTTCTTTGGCGACAACACTGTCGACAGGACAAATTATCACATCATGCATTCTATGTACCTCTACCTACTTACCTATCTATACCGTTACGTGTGCAAGCATTCGTGCAAAGAGTACGAAAATTATTATACGCTAGCAAAGCCTTGAATAGCTTAAAATGTGCATTCTTGCGTTGTGTACCTAGCATACCTACATTTATGTATATAAAAATTTCATTAAGAAAATTGTCGCTGGCAATGGGATGAATATTTGGAATAAATGCCCAAATTGGACATTTGTAATTAGCAATTCGTGATATAATTCTAATGGTGATCTCGTTAAGACGTTGAACAGCACAAATGAATGTCCTTTTTTCGGTTTAATGAGTTGAAATAAAGTGAACTGTGGAAAGAAAATTTATTTTATTGATTTGTTCTACTTAAAGAGTACAAATGATTATTCATGCGAACTTTTTTTAAACAAAAAAATAAAAGAAAAGAAAGAATCGAAACTATGTAGAAAGGTATAAAAAGGTGGGAGGGGGCAGGGGGTGGGGGTTGACTTGGCCGTTGAACTGAATTTAATTGAACGAAAGAATTTTGTTATTGCTTGACTTGTGTGGTTGGGGTTTTATATCAAATGGATGGCATATTTGAATTGATATTGATAAGTCATTTCCAGTGGGTATGTTGGGAAATTAGTTTGAGCATTGTGACATAGTTTTGATGAAATATTTGAAATGTAGGTAAATTGGTACTTTTGCGAATGGTCAAACGATTTTTTTTTTTTTATTATTAGCAAAAATTCCATGATGAGTTAAGGGCACAGAGTATAATATGTTAAAGACAGTCCATCATTTTATTAGTTAATTTTAGTAATAGTTCTATCTGACGTTATTTTAATGTGCGGACTAGCGTATTATTCCTTCTTTCTTTTCCATTGGCGCTACAGGCCAAAGTATTGACAAAAAAAAATATGTACAACTAAATTTATTCAGGGAGACATTTTTTAAATATTTTGTGCATTAATAAATTTTTAAACGTTAAAGGCACCATTTGGACCTTAAAGGGTTAACATTTTCTAAAAATGAAAAATTTACGAAAGTATTTACAATTAAAATCTGAGAACACTCAAGGCTTTTTGAAAATTCTTGATTAAGCCTTTCATATTCAAACTGTATAGACTTTAAACGGTTAACTTTTTCCAAAAATTTTATTTGACAAAAAATGCTGGAAATTCAAAATAATATAAAAATACAAAGTTTCAAAACAATATCTTTAGTACCTATTAAGAAAGTTTAAAATTGTGACATTGTGTTTAAAAGACCGTCAAAAAACGGTCAAGATGTTCGGTGTACATTTTCTTCAATCAAAAATTGCATAAATCAAAATTAAACAATCACAGATCAATAGAGCTATGGAAGGAAGTAAATGAAATAAACGTATATTAGTAAATTTAGCATAATTAAACAGCTAATTTGAAACTCCTTGAAATTGAAATACATTAAACCATTTGCGTGCTTACTAAAAATGGTTTAATCATGTTCACTTAATGAAGAAATCGACATCAATTGATGTTGGAATTATGTAGTTACAAAATATATACTTGTATATACAATGTATACATATCTTAATATATGTTTTTCTTCATTATGAAATAAACTTTTAAATTTGCTCTACACAAATAATTTCTTTTGAACTCGCCCATTTTCTTATTTGATTTTCAATTTTAATTTTTTTAAATACTTCCACACCGATTCTCTTTAGTTACATTTCGCGAATAAAAGAAGTTCAATTGAACCACTGTATTACCTAATCGACGATTGGAAAATGGCGTGAGGCCACTTGGGAGTGCATTTATTTCAATTGAATTGAATTTCTGTCCATTTTATATTAACTGACTTTGAATCGACATTATAAATTATTTACTCGTGTTTCCATCCAGAAGTCATCAATATTTCAAAAATGTTCTAATTTCTGGATATTAAATGAGTTCTATTTTGTTCGTTACATATATACCATAATTGTAATAAGTAATGCAAAAAGCCTTGAAGAAAGAACAAAGTTTAAAAGAAAATTACCTTAAATATGGGCACACGAAAAAAGTTAGTTTAGTAACTCAACCATTTTGAAGTTGTATCTATACAGTAGACGCTAGAAAAGTGAAACAGAATAATTCCAACCATGTTTCACTTTTCCGGAGAACTTTAAAATTGGCTTTTAGAGACACGAAATAACTCTTGATAGTTACCTAATAAGTATATATTAAATTAAAATGTATGCTGCAAGATTTTTTTTTAGGAAATTCTAATAGACATTGTTACACACACAAATCGCAATTTAATACATCTTAAGTTAAGAAAAAAAAACAAATAAATGAAAATAGTGTGTTCGAATTTTTGGAGATTTTCATATAAGTAAAATTCTGTTCGACTTTTCGAGATTCTACTGTATTTAGTAAAATAAATTAATGGTTACATACAAAATTATTTGTATTACACTTTTCGAGCGTCTGCTGTATTACGAAAGAACTTTCTTTTGATAAATGATTTGTTCGAACTGTAATTACATAGTCAATTTATTATTATATTTAACAATATTTCAGAATTATCTACAGAAAAAAAAAATTGTCTCAATTAATATTAAAAATATATACAAAATCAATACGTTTTTTTAAGCATCCGTCTGTACATATCATAAATGTGCTATGATGCGATGACCCATCTTAAAACATTTTGAGAAATATCCAGTTGTCCCAGAGGCTTTCTATCACTTAAAATATAAATAAGTAAAAAGGCCTACCTACTACCTTCATATGCCGAAAATAAAATAAATATTTAAACATACAAATGAATTTATAGATTTATTTCGTTTGGCTTCTTCTTCTTTACCGAATTTCGCTTCATATATTATATTGGTATGTGGATACCCCCATATGGGAATTTTATATGGAACCTCAATAACACATTCCTTAAATAAGTTACCAAAAAACCACATTTAGAAACGATCCTTTTTGACCGTACCAATAAGTAGCAATTATTTTTGGTTATGCCCCAACTGGCCCCCAAATACTAGTAACCACTTCAATATCATCAGTTTAGTTAATATTCATTTATTTTTGTTTTTTTGTTTTTGTAGTTCTGTTTGAGGTTTTAAAGAGGTAAATTCATTAATTTAATTAAAATTTAAAAAAAAAAATTTACCATTTTCTAATGAATGATAATAAAATGGGACGAGTTCTTTTAAATAATAAAAATTATAACCACAACGTCTACTTCTACTGTATGTCGAAACTGTATGAAAGTTAATTGAATTTAAATAAATTATTATTAAATCAAGCAAATATTGTGTTATTATTACAATTTTAAATATTGTGATGCCCAACGAGCCGGAGTATTACAAAATAATTAAAATTAATGAAAAATTTACCACACTAAAGAATATTTTTAATTTTGTTTTTTAACCATAATGATTCCTTTCTCTTACAGTTACTAAAAAAACTAAAAATCGCAACTCAATCGGCACGTGAATATAGATTTGTGATTCAAGTTAACGTATTTCATCGATGGTAAGAGGTTCCAATTTCCCCTTTTTTTAATCAGATAGTTGTACTTAATTTGCTTTTAGATTTGTTGTTACTCAACAAGTTCTCCACAAGATGAATGAATTGTACAAAGATGAAAAAAGTGTGACCTCTACATCTACATAAATTCTACAGGATTTGTTACTAAAAAAAATCGCAACTCCCTTCATGTCAATAATATGGATTTGCGATTCAAGTTAACGTATTTCATCGATGGTAAGAGGTTCCAATTTCCCCTTTTTTTAATCAGATAGTTGTACTTAATGTGCTTTTAGATTTGTTGTCACTCAACAAGTTCTCTATACAAGATTGAATTGTACAAAGATGAAACAAGTTTGACTTCTACATCTACATATATTCTACAACATTTGTAATTGTGAGTGTTAAAAACTATTTATTATTATTGCATATTAATTTAAGAAAACTTTTTCCCTTACGCCTTTTGTAGCGTTTATCAGTTACATATTTTTCTATAACACAAGCACAGATACATATCATTGCCTAAACTTAGCTGTCTCCCGTAATTTGACTTAATAATTTGTTTTTTACAAATTTTTGGAAAAATAACTTTTTTATATTTAACATTTAACGTCATATGAAACATATATGAAAACAGTTTAACTAATAACATAAAAAAATTGTCTGGTTGAAATTCAAATCATAGTGTCGGAAAGGTGAAAACCTAGTTAGTAGATATGGGTTGAGTTTCCTAGGTTTTGTTAATCAAATTTAACTTAAATATTTGTTTACAGAAGCACTAATTTCCTTACTTCCTTTGCTTTCTTCGATCATGTCTGACATTTATACTCAAAAACTAATTCCCATACTTCTAAGAAAGCTTCGTGTCTGACATAAACATTTATACTCGAAAAGAAAATCTAATCATGCGCAGTGAGAACATTTTTTGTGTCATTTTAATGAGAGGTTTTAGTGACCGTATAATCACTCCGCTGTTTTGTCAAATATGAACTTTTTCGGCTGGCGTCTTTTAATGAGAGTGTCACAATAATGAAATAGCGTGAATTCGTGACATATCATTAATTCTTTTAGTGAGAGCTATTTGTATCGTGCTCAAAGTGAAAATATAATAAAATTCATGTTCTGATTTTAATGATACTTTTAAATGTCCGTCTAATTGTAGCTGTAGGCTATTTACATTTACACTTTTACAGAAGTTATATTACAAAAAAACTCATTTTAGAAACATTTCTAATAGATATCTTATGGGTATCATTGTTTACTGCCACCTGCCACTTAGTGTTTGAAAGAACATTAGTTCCCAAACAAACAACCCCAATAAAACCATTAAGAATGCGACGGGAATATAGTCGTTTAACACACAATACATCTAATAGAGTTCGATGTTTTTCACATTCACATAAATAAAAGTACAAAACGAACATTAAAAATGCTACTTGGAAAATGAGACAAGCACACAAAAATAAAAAAAAAAATTCAAAAAGAAAATGTGCATCGAATGCAACGCAAAATGAACGGTAACATAAAATAAAAAAAATTAAAAAAAAAACAAGCAAACAAAAAAACTTTCGATAGAAAACTCTTTCGATACAAAAAGAAACTTTACCCTCTGCCATTGTTTCCGGTTCTTTGTATTCTAATACTCATGACAATTTCAATTCTCGGAACATTTTTATAAAAGTCAAAATGTATTTGCACGTTTTTTTTTGCGCTCCCCGAGATACATTTATTTATAAAGTTAGTTTGGGAATGTTGTCAAAGTTTTTAAACATTTTTGTTGTTGTTGTTCCTGTTTGCTTTAAACTAAAGCAATTATACTGAAAATAAAATACATAGCGAAAAAAAGGGTACGTATTGATTTTCCAATTAATTAATGTCAGGAACATTCTGCCAAAGTTGTTTTTTTTTATTATTATTGTACACACGAGAATACGAAAAATAGAAAATGTACAGATTCAGAAATAACATTTAGTCGGTGTAAAAGAATGGACCATAAATTGTGTGCATATATGTATTTATGTACGAGTACGTAGTGTATTTTAAGTAATATTGATTGCATCATCATATAGGTAATAGGAGGGAGGGAGGGGTAATAGGTCGTCTGGAACGGTATATTTACATTTATCTACTAACTATACTTAAAATACGAATTAATATAGAGAAAAAAAAAACTTTTATATTTATTGTATCTCAACAGTATTTTAATCAATTTGATTTTTATTAGCCAAAAAACCAAGCTATTCGAATAAAACTACTGATATATTACACCACCTTTGATGTAGCCCTTATTCATACATATATTAAACAAAAGCTATGCTTAAGGTAAAAGCAAATATACCTCTAGAAAAAAAAACCCCCAAAATAACCTAGTTTAATGTGAATAAAATATATTTACAGGCCTAAGTTAATCTCAGATTTTGTTATGGGCTAAGCAACCCGACCTAATGGAAAAAAATCTAACCAAAATGTTTATCCTCTATCCACACATTTATACATATGTATATACAAATGTATGCGATATATAGTACAGTATTAAATCAATAATACTCTCTTCTTCTGTATAACCCACCAAAAAAAAAAAAATGTTTATTTTATTTACGTTCAGCCCAAATATAAATATATAATAAATACAACCCCCAGGAACCCAACAGGTTGGTAAAAATAATAAGAAATACACATGCATTATGTACCTACAAGGATATTTTCTCTTACCTTTCTATATTCAGCCACCTACAAATTTTCCCTTTTTGCCAAATAGTCTTTTTCTTCATGCACATACTGTCTCTGTATGTGTGTGTGTGTGTGTGAGTATAAGTGTATCTCTTAACATAAAATTTGTGTTATGTAGGTACTAAGCTTTTCGAAAGCTCATCGTTGCCATTGCATTGCATATATGTATTTATATCCTACATCATCGTTATAATATATTTTAAGAGATACAAAATTTTCAATATATTTTCAACTATTTTCCCCGGTTTATACCGAACTGTGGATATTTAGCTTAAAAGTCATACTACATTTATGTACATACCACAGACGCTCCATCTTCTCTACACTATACAACAACAAAGGAAGCTTATGTTTAGGTGTTATTATATTTATCTGATAGCTTGGAATTGGATCAAATATTCAAAACGTTTAAAATCACATTTCCATATAAAGACCAACAGGTGCCGTAGTGCCCCTAAACCATTTACATATATACTCTTCCAATTTCGATATATTTTGCCATAGCTGAACACCCCAGTAGGTGTGTATTGTATATCTACACATTATAAGAAGTGTCTGTACGGTGTTGGTGATTTGATTATATTTGATCCTGGTGGCATCACAGTATATGTATGTATGTATGTATGTATCTATGTGGTGTATGTTGGTTGGGTAACCTCTAAACATATAGTTTGACCTTCTCTAATAGCATTTTAACGAGTTTCTGATGTGTTTTTGTTTGACGATAATCCTCGCATCGGATATACATACATATATGTACATACTCGTAGTATGTGTGTGACTGGTGGCAATGGCAAAGAGATAAAATTTACGTTTTCACTTAAACCATAATCTTGGGGAAAATGTTTCAATTGGATATACTAATACCGATGCATACATAGACAACATACATCCATTTCACCAACTAACACCATATATACACACCACTCTGTGATTTTGAATAGGCCGCCACACAAAACTGAACCGATTTGAACAGCACAATGCTCTCAAGATAATTTCCTGTTCTGGCAAAAATCAAATCAAAGGAGTGTATGTGAATGGTGTGGTTTGGTAAGGGTAATATCCATAACAAAAAGTCAACGCTGTCTTCAAATCTTATAAAGTTTAATTGAAAGTTAACTGTAAAAGGTGACGACAAATCGTTTTGTCGGTTAAAAGGAATAAAATGATATTTCCTTTTAAAGTTAAAGAAACATTTTCGGGTTTTATTGAATTGGAAGCGAAAAAGGATTGTCTGTCTGTAGTCTGATAATTTGCAGGAAATTGTTGTACTTAGACATTGTGTATTTCATGAATGTAAATGGTTTTTTTTCTCTTTTTTTTTTTGGTTTTTGCTTAATACACACGATTTTGACAGTACATATTCGTTTTGCGATTTTTGCTATGATAATTGAATTGATGTTTGATTATCAATTTTTTCGCTTCGAAATGTTATTTTTTAAAAAAAAATCTATTCACTAAAAACGAAATAGACACATTTCTGGGCATCTGGATAACAAATAGACCTTAAAGGGCAATATGTCAATAGGTTGAAATCAGTGGCGGCTCGTGCGAATTATTGATCTCAATATTTGAAAAAAGTTAACCCTTTAAGGTCCATACATTTTGAGCATGAAAGGGTTGACAAAAAAAAATACAACTAAATTTATTGAGGAAGACATTCTTTATGTTTTTTGTTGTTGGTCAAAATTTACCTCCAACATCTAACAAACACACTCTGAAAACCACGGTGAAATGTTACTTTACCGGTCCATTGAGTTGGAAGGTTGGGATGGGGGCTAATTCATAGAGAGGGTCCTTCCGACCAACATTTCTATGGGGACTTTTTGGCGGTTGCCGTTGGGGGGACCCGCTCTTTCTCTCTATTTTAAACCGGTTTATTGGTCAATAGTGTTGACCTGTGCAATACCGCCCATTGCGAGTTAAGATTAAAATGGCCGCTATTAGAGTCTTAACATGTTTGCATAGAAATAGAAATAGAAATTCATCAAACAGTTTTAGTATAATGTTATGTGTGACTTATAACACACACACATGCATACATATGTATGTCACTGTATAATCAATTAATGATATCTGTTCTAACATATCCGTGCGACTGTTTTTGCGTTGATAACGATAACATAACATTACATACCATTGAAATTGGTATATATATTGAAGATAGATAATGGACACCATTACATTGAGTTAAAACGTTCTAATATATGACTCAATGATACATTATTATCCCGACGGGCTTATTGCTACCAGTGTATGATGACTACAATTGCGGGTAACGTACTATATGAGTATTTGGAACATAATGTATGTGCATACTCAGTTAAACATTACACACTGTAGGCGATTACCTAATTTGAGAGTATAAATTTTAAATTTATTGGGTAATGAGTTTTGTTAATGGTAATATACTGGCAATGAATTATTTGCTTGTAATGAAGTTAAATTCTATTCAGAGATAATGTTATTCCAATTTGTTTTTCTTGTATATTTATTATTTTCGAGTTTTTAATAAGCTTTTTTAATTAAAATTTTGACATTTTTGATGAAAAGATCTCCAATGCTTTGTCTACATCGCTTTTGTATTTATACTTGTATGATGAGTGTAGTTTCAGAGGTTATTATAATTAATTTTATTTAACACACCTTAATTTTCACTAAAGAAATTTGTTTTTGTGAAATTTGATCTCGAAATATAGATCTCTATCTGTCTGTGATGAAGGTTTTGGATAAATTGCTTAACACGTTCGCTACCAGCCGTCACATACATAAGTGTGATACATAGGTTTCTGTTGTCAGTTCAGCATCACATATTTGGATAATTTATGATTACAAGTTGAGATGCATTGTGTTCTGAACACACTTGTTAGGTTCTACAATAGTCAAGCGTCACATATGTGTGGCAGATTCTATGAATGCTTATCAAGATGTCAAGATGATCTGTCCCATGATGATGGGATCAATAATTCTCACGAGCCGCCACTGATACTGATTTTACGTAAATGGACCAAATGAAACGCGTATACGTAATATTTACAGTGGCTTTAAAGTATTGGATCATGTTTTCTCAATGTAAACTTCATATCTATTAGACGTATTTTTCTTAAATACACGTACCAAATAGAAAATATACAAAACCATATCCATTAAATCTTTGATTACAGCTCAATGTTATGCTAGCAATGGTCGGTTTTATATTTTTTGTATTTTTTCTGAACATTTCGGTTCACATACTCTATATAAACCGTATTAATGTCGGTTTATGTACGTACATGTCGATTTGTACACGTATGCTGCTGTGGTCGCATGATACAGTGTAGTGGACTTGAATAGTGGTGTGTAGCTTTACATTTATGTTAACGTAAAAATGTTCGACTATTCTTTAAAATACAAAAATTTGTTATTTAATCCTTTGAGAACTGAACTTTTGTCGAATCATATTGATTGATATTTTACACTTACACATTCTAGCTAATTTTTGGTCATAGAATCCAAAGCTGTCAATTTTTTTTTGATCCTAGGTACTGAGTTATCATATGGTACTTTCCTAGCACTTCTAAGAGAAAAAAATTGCGTCTTCAACAATACGTAATTATAAACAAATCATTTAGATAAAAAACTAAGATTTTTGGGATAAAAGTGGTATTGGACCGATCATATTATAGCCATTCAAACTTACCTGCTTCAAATATTCTAAATTTCATGTGATATTGCATCATAAAATCTGAATTGAAATGAGATTTGTTATTCATTTAACGTAAACATAAAGACTAATTTACACTGTTCACATGGTAACCCTTAAAAAATGGACGGGGGGACTTTCCGTCCCCCAAAATTAGTTTTATGTTTGTAATTAAATTTTTATTTAAATGATGAACTGAATTTATATTTTGATATTACCGTATTGTAATTAAAACTAGTTTTTTGTAAAACATAATTTTAAAAATACATAATACAGTAGAACCTCGTTTATCCGAGGTAATTGGGACCGGGAGACCTTGTATAACCAAAAACTCGGATAATACGGTGAGGCCGTGAGAAATCCATTGAGGTGCAATTTCCCGCGTCATGTAAATCTTTATAGGCTGATTTGGAGCCATGCTTACTTCAAAATCTATTTTATTTGGCTTTATATAATTTAGTTTTAAATAAACAAAGAAGGTTTTAAGGATGTACAAAACAAAATATGTAATCACCTTTGGACCATATTTCATCATATTTATTCATTATATTTTCGATATTACCTAGTTTTTAGGGGTGGCTTTAAAAATGATTATTATCATAAGCCAAAATTTACTTTTTCATCGTTGAAAATCTAATAATAAAAATCTAATTTTCTCTGCTTTTGAGTAAAATGTAAAATTTTGAATTTACTAACGATCCATATTTGATATTCATTAATTTTTTTTTATTATTGCTTTTCAAAGAAAATTAATACTTCTACATGAATTTTCAGATATTTACCCATTCGAGAATAATTATTTCCAAATAGATAAAAGTCTAGTAAGCCCAGGGAATGATTCTTTTTCACATTTTTAACAATTTTCTAATCAATTCAATTTTCACACTCGCAAACACATCAATATTTGTGTGTATTATTGCCTTTGATATTTTTTTTTCCAATGAATAAAAGTTTTCCTTTATTTTTTCTTTAATTTTTATTTTTTTTTTAAAGCGAATCACAACATTGAAGCTTTCATTCAAAATGATTCCCCTTTTGTTCACCCACTCCATAATGGAATAAAAATGGCTCAAAGGCCCGTCAAATTAAATTCCACATATGTATGTACATATATAATATGTGGTAATGATGAGATGGATGTACAGTACTACTGTACACATATGCATACATACATACACCTAGGTTTAGGCACTCTTCCTACGTCAGATTAAATAAAATTCGTTAGATGGTGGCAGTAAATATGCAGAATTTGTCCTGGTTCTGTCAATACACCAAAATTAATTACTGTCGTCTCCCGAATAAATTTCGTGTGTGCCCCCTCCCCCTTCTGTCGTAAGCTTTCGCTATTCTTCCTCATTTATATGTACGTGGAGGATTGTATGTCTGACTCGTACATTGTACCTAATGGATGGAGTTTTTTTGTTGTTGTTCTTTTTCCATATACCTTTTTGAATATTTTATTCTTTTTATAGGATATTTATAATCGAAATAACAACAGAAATTGCAAATCGATACACCCTCCCCCCCCCTTTCAAAACAAAACCTTCTCCTCGTTCCATCAAAGAAAAGAAAAAAAAACTGAAATATACATCATAACGATATACGTTTCCCTACACTCCCATTACTAAAGAAAAAAAAAAAATAACCCCAAAACAAGGAGTAGAACTTTTGATATAATATTAGAAGCAGATGCAGAATATATAATTAGAATATTATTATGAGAAAAGTATACTCTAGATACGTCAAGGTTACGACACAGCTAATATATCGACTACCTAATACATAACTGTGTGTCGTTGGCTGATGGTTGACTGGGTTATGTACGCCATCAGTACACTAGCAGCTGTTTTCTTTTGATGAGACATGGGGGTGACATTTTGCGTTAGGCCTTGATTTAGTGGTGGAAATGTTCGTGAGGACTTCTTTTGTTATTGTTGTTGCTTTCTTTTTGTGGTGCGGTTTTGTAACCAAAACAATGTCCCATCATGGTTGTCTTGTAGAGTTTTGTTGAATTTGAAGGAACTCCTTTTATAGTGTACTTAACGTTTGGAAATTTTCTATTTTAACGATACTCAGAAGAAGTATTACATGTAAATTGGTGGGTAATATTTGACCACATTTTTATATATTTTATTTCGATTAAAATGTTGGAAGGAAAATTCCAACGTGACTGAAATAGGTTAACTTGCAATCAATTAATTTATGAAATCAATGAACTCTTAAAGCACGTAGATTAATCTAAATTTAAACATGACACATATATGCGTCACATCCTAACTATTCAGCAAATCATCAAATTCATATTATTTTTTTTTTTATTTGAATTGAGAAAATTAATTTTGTATTTAATAAACTTTCCCTATATATTTTCTTGTAAAAGTAATAATTTAACAATTACATAACTGAAAAGTTTCTAATGATGATTGTCTCCCTATTTATATTTACCAAAGGAGGATATAAAAATAAAGTAGAAAAAGACCCAAAACCGAAATAAATATTAAATGAAACAGTTCTTCAACCCAATAAGTTGCCTAATCACAAACATGTTATTTTATTGCAGTTATTATAGAAAGTTTTTCCCTTTTCTTTTTTTTTTTTTCATAAAACAAAATGAATTCTTTTCCTTTTTCCATCAGATAAAACTCGGAGATGATTTATTGAAGTGTGGAAACAACTTAATGCTCTTAGTGTAGTTGGTTGTTATGTAACTCCTCTTAATTAAACCAATAAATAATACATTTAATATAGATTTTGTTAAGGGATTACGCAACGTATTAAAAAGGAAATTATTGTTGGTTTTGTATAAAAAATGGATATTTTGTGTTGATTCATTCTGAGTTGTTTTTCTAATGAATGTCGGATTTTCTTGTTTAACTTTTGCTCGGCTTAACTGGCTTAAGACGATAATGTTGATTAAATGAATTTAAATAAGTTATTAATTTTATTGAAGTTTTTAATCCGTTTGAAGTACAGTTATTCGTATAAATACCATTGGAGATTTATGGCAAAACTTGGTATTGATACAAAAACCCTATCATAATTTTTAATGGAAAATTTGTATTTCAATTTTTTCTCTGTTGTAAATATTGTGTCGCAGTAAACTTTCTAATTGTATGTTGCATACATGTAGAATAAAAAAAAAAACTGTTCAATCATAGCATCCTTGGTTAAATTCTTACCGAAAGATATACTGGTTTCAGACTGTGTCTAGTGGTATTCCTCAGGGGAGTCATTTGGGTACCCTTCTGTTTTTTTGGTTTTTTTTTAAGACGTTAATATACTTTTGTTCGATACTTTTGGGATTCATGGGTATCTGATACTTTTCAGCCAAATATCCGACACTTTTTATTTGACTTTTTCAATTATAAAACAAGGTATACAGGTACTCTCACTATACTCATTTCATGGTTATAGGTACTCGTATGTGCATGGGTATAGTGGAAAAGGGTTAGTTTTTATTGTATAAAAACCTCGAAGAAACGGTTAGAAAGAATATGTTTTTTTAAATGTTCCTTTTTAAATGTTTCATAGCATTTTCAACCAAATATGATTAAAAGCTTAAGTTTGAGTATATAGACACTGTGGGTACCCAAACTATATTACAATAGTATCGAATACTATTCGTTGTTGCTAGTGAGTATTTGGATCCAGGATGAGTATCTGATATTTTAATACGGGTACCCAAAAAGTGCACATCACTCGTATCTACTTTAAAGTCAATATAATCAGTTTAACTTATCCTTGTAGGTAAATAGAACTAAACTAGGATATTCAACCAATTTAAGGAACTCTGTTTTTATCTCTCATTGTTTGTTTTCTTTTTTGTAATATGTACTTACTTAAAAATGGGAATTAATTATAATACGAGTACTATAATTTTACTTATTCATTATATCATTTCATTTCATCAGGATGAAAATATTTCCTAAATAGAACTCTATTCATCTACCCGTCATAATAGATGAATTGTGTTTCTTGACAAAAACTTTTTTCAATATCGTAAAAATAGTAGGTATGTATGTAACTCCAACCTAAATCTACATAAATATGTTTTTACCTACTTAGACTTTTTGGCAAGTTGTCAAACAAATTTCTTTGATAAATATCCTCCAAACAAAATGTTCTACCAATAAAAATTGTTCTACAAAATATGTTTCACAAAAAAAAAAAGGGCCAACAAATTTAATATAAACTTGTTGTAACTTGTAATATCCAAATAGCTTGTGACACATATATGCGTCATTTGTTTAAATTCTTTTTCTATTGATTTTTGTGTATATCGAATAAGTTTATAACGGGTCTCTAAATGACTATATGGGGTAAGTAGAATTTTACAACCGCTTTCTATTTAAATTAAGCCACCATCATCATTTTATTAACAAAATAGAAACTCTAAATGGCAAATCGATTGTTCGCGTATAAAACTTGTGAGAGTGGCTCTATTATATATATACTGCACTATGCCAAAACTGTCAATGCGAAACTTAATAGTTTAAAATTTATAGGTCCTTTGTATGCTACCCATCAACCGTCTCAACCATTCTCCATTTCAACCCATATATGTAATATGTACATACATAGTACATATATTACAGGAAAACTATACTACCTATACATAATACACTATTGTTTTCTAAACATAGTTAGAGTTACGTCTTGGTGTGTTGCACAGCTTGTTTTAAGAGAGTTCGTCGTATTTATGTATGTATGTTCCTTGTATTTATGTATGTATGTAGCTATAAAATTGCAAGAACCAAACGACGATTATGAAAAATGAGATAAAGTCTGCTCGAATATTTTCCTTCGTAAAACAATTTATTATGGAAAATCAATGTCGATATAATGTTTTTGCATAATATTTTCGTGTACATTTCTCGTTCGTACATGGTATTATAATAAATTTTATAAAGCAAAGTACTTGTATAAAACAATATATTAATATTATATAACATGTTTGCATTTATTATCCATTTTAAAATGTATTTTATGCAATTTATAAACACACACACTTGAAGCATATTTATATTTCATCTAAAAATTGTTTTTTTTTTTTTTATTTCCATTTTGTTACAAACACATTTTCCCTACTGTTAAGTGTATAATGTTTTATGTACAAATATGTTTTTAGTTTTTTTTTTTTTTTTTACTTATTTTATGATAGTTAATTTTTCCATTTTCCCTAATAAATTTTTTTTTGATATTTTCTATATATGTATCTATTATGTATTTAGAAAACGAATAACAATATCCACCATTTCTGATTGAATGGTACTAGAACAAATAATTTAAAAAAACATTCAAACAATTCTATATATATATACATATATATATATTATAATAATAATAATAATAATATAATTTTTATATAAACTTTTATTTTCTTCAGTTTTTATTATTATTTTTTTTAAATCTAACTAAATAACACGAATGCACTTGAAAAAAGCTAAATGTAACAACAACATTGATATACAACTTTTATTGTTAACAATTATTTTTGAAGACTTTCCGTGATAAAGTTCGGCAAGACTTTCTCCTGAAATGGAAATTAAATTAACATAAATTATTGACGAAATTTTCAAGGATCATCTCTTGGCCGTTCAATCTTATTTAATATTTAAACATTTACATAATAGCCAAAATAAAAAGGTTATATATATATAGCATGTAAGATCTCCATTTTTTTTGGTGACCAAACAAGGTATAGGGGAGGCTGTGGTACAGTGTACACCTAATGTTAATATAAACCATTCATTTACTCGAAAGATGGTCGGAATGTAGAAAAAATGAATATGGCAACAATTATAGAGAGTACAATCATTTGTATTCAATTTACTCAATATTTATTTATTGCACAGACAAAATAGACACGGACAAAGTCGTATAGTAGATAATACACAAATACTCATACAGATAATCGGTGTAGTCAATTGTGACTGGTTTAAAATTATTTTTTTAAGATTAATTGCTTTTCGATTAATTACGAAGCGAAAAACCAAAAAAAAAAAACAGTCGACAGTTCGAATCCTTTTCTTCCATTAAAACGATTTGGAGGGGTTCCCATACAAATTGATCGAAAATGTCCACCATGCTTGCGTATTAAATCCAATTGTGACAATTAGCTGAAACAATGGTCGGACATGATAGATGCAATCACCGGTTTTTTTTAAAGGTTTTTATTGATTTGCATTACTTTTCGAAAAGTTCCATCATTAATGAAAGACCAACAGTGGCCGTTGGTTGCCACCTTCATTCTTTAAAATTGTTTGACCTAATAGGTCCATATCTACAAATAAAGAATACATAAAAGTTCGACAAAGGTCGGTTGTAGAAGTGTAAGCCAGTTGTAAAGTTAAAATTTCATACGATTTTAATAAAAGACATTTGTGCTACGTTGATTTTACGTTCGTTAAACCAAATAAAAGATAAAAGAAAGATAAGTTTGCATTTTTACAAAAGGTGTGCTGATGAGTTTTCTCTCTCATCATCATCTCCCCAGAAAGTAAAATTTCACAAAATAAAATTTTTCAAAAAGTTAAATTCTATGTAATCATTACACGATAAACTTTTTAAACAACTTTGTTTCACTTCATAAAAATAAAAAAAAAAAAAAAAAAAAATTACCATTTGTTAATTAAGAAGTAAAAACATTTTTTTTTTTTTAAATTTTCTAAGTCATCACTTTGGTGATACAATTTTTCCACAACCACAATTCTCACACCATTTCCATTGGAGGTGAGAATAATAACTTTTACTTCAATTATACAATAAAAAAGACACTGAATAAACAATAATTCCTTTTTGCACAAAGTAGAAAGGGATCCGTGTGTATATACTAAATGAAAAAAAATGTATAATGCTGCTACAGGGTGCAGGAACAGAATGGATAGCAAAAGAAAGGAATTTACATTAAATTAAACATGTTTAGATAACCCACGAATTGACCTAAAAACTTGAAGTGTTTTTAACTTGAGAAAAAAGGTCTAGGTGTATTTTTACATTTATATATATATATATATAAATATCTTTAAAGAAAAGTTGATTTTTACAACTTTAACCAACAAAATGAAAATACTAAATACCTAGTCAATTGGGTTTGTTTTTATTTATTTTTTTCGATGTAATCTGTCGAAAGTGGCTTGTTAAGAAAAGTTAATCGTGTTGTATTTGTTTTAAAAGTAATTTTCTTTCAAATTTTTCCTTGTGAGTCTGGAATAATTCTCAAATAAACGTTTTACTGTGTTCATAAGTAGAGAAAATAGATAAATAGGCATAGGTAATGACTAGTGGGAGAAATTTTCTGATTTAATAAGAAAAGAAATAAAGCATAAATTTAATTTCTCATCTCAACAATAATTCCTAAAATCCGATTGAAATATTCCTTTTTTTTGGAATACTCCAATTATTCGTGGATATATGTTTGCTATAGCTCACATTTCCTAAATATGTATATACTGTTTAAAGTGGAATCCGAACCAACCGCTTCTCAACTTTTTTTTAAAATTATTTTCTTCCATCAAAATGACGTAAGTTTTTTTTTTTTTTTAAATAGTGCCACAATGATGGGATTAATAATTCTTGCGAGTCGCTACAGGTGAAAATAGTTATTAATAATATTTTATCCAGACGACTCCTTCCGTTTCGTGATTTAGAGAGGCCTAAAAAAAGTAATCTACGCTAAAATATATATTTTTTTTTCAAAAATTACCATTTAAAACATGGACTGTTATTGTGTAAAAATCATTTGGTCCTACTGAACAGGTATAATTCCCCGAATCATTTTTTCGTACTTTTGCAATCGATAGAGTTGAATTAGCGCCGTCTTCCATCAAATTCGATTTAACACTGAAAATCAGAAGAAAAAAAAATTAAATTAAATTATATTATATTATTTTAAATAAAATGACACTTCCTACACCCAAGTTTTTTTCAAATCGAAAACGATACCGGCAAAAACATTCAAAGTACCTACATACATAGGTACTATACTTAACAAAAACCCTGTCAGCATTTACCCTAAATTGAATCGTTATTGTTCCCGTTATCAAAACATTCTAAGGTTAAATGGCACACTAATTTGTAAGTACTAGCGTTGATCTTGATAATAGCTAAAATGTTTCTAGAATTCCGGGAATGTTTAGTTGGTCGGTCATCTGACGGTATACACGGTATACATAACATAACATAACAGTTGAATTTATTGTATACGTATCTATTTGTACATATCCATATACAGTGGTGTCGCGATAATTCGGACAATTAGAAACCAGAGCTTGTCCGAAATATCGAATTGTCCGGATTTCCAAAACAAAGTCAAATCGTAATTTCTGACGCACATGAACGCAAAAATGACGCAGAAAGCGCAACAAAAACCGTCCTGACCCATTGAACGCAGAATTTTTGCGTTGATTTGGCAGTTTCTGATATTTGTTTATACAAAACTATACTTTTTCTTTTACTTGCATATTACTTGTTCTTATTCAAATATTTGAACTAAATAAATGAATTGACATTTCCATTTATGCGATTTTTTATTCATATTTGTTTCTAAACTTTTCACGATGCGTACCAAACCAAAGTTCTCAATAGAATAAAAAAATCACC
>JANSTT010016374.1:0-21073 GCA_026745375.1 Platyura marginata | reverse complement strand
ATATAGAGAAAAAGTATCATTTGTATAAATAAGGATACGGAGAGAGTATTATATATACAAAGCCATTGGTAAATATAGACAATATGTATTCCCTGTTCATTTTGTTGTTCATTTGCCTGGGTAGGTATTTCTGTTCTCGCTTCTCAATAGAAGTTGTTGTTCAATAAATGTATGAATTAATGTTTGTTGTTTTCCCATTGCCAAGATCGTTTATTGATGATCGTTTAATATGTCTTACAGATAAAAGTAATAGCAGCGAGTGTAACTGGTTCTTGATAAATTGAATTTATGAAAAATTACGGAGATCAAGAGAGCGAGAAAAAACACCCAGCAAAGAGTTGCTAGGATTAAAAAAAAAATTCAACAAATTTCTGCATATATTCCAATGTGACATTTATTTATTGAAACATTAGTTTGCAACACAGCAGGATCGTTTTCGTCTGGAAATTTTTTGAAATCATTGGGAAATGCCACATCATATATGTGCATAACATAAAAGGCCAAAATAATGGAAAAAATAAAAAAAAAAATTTTAATGTCTCAATTAATTCTCGAAAGAAACATAGCAAATAATTTAAGAAAAGTTATTATCAAAGAAATCTTTGGAATTATTCATTTAAAGGAATTTTGTAACTGGAACTTACTGAAGTTTTATCATCGAATAATGATCAATCCTGAAAGGAGTGCATTTTGCTTAAGGCTATCGTATTCGAAACTCAATAAAAGCCTTAACTACAAACTAATAGTGGCTTTATGGGACTATTTTAAAAAAAAAAACTTTATCAGTGTCATTTTGATGGAAGAAAAACATAAATATAAATAGGTTCCAACATAATTTCGTGTTGTATGTGACTAATGTAGAACTAACGTGTTATTCGAGAATTTTCGCAATTTTTTTATCATGTATAGTGAAACCGAGTAGTAGAATTCCCGTAGTTTTCTTATTGTATTATATTGAAACCGTGTTGTAGGAGGGCTGCCTGTACTATATAATCATTGTTTTACAAGATTACATTTTTAATTTAAGATAGAAAATCGTTAGAACAGGACAATTTGATCTTCTAACTTAAGTACGTTTTTAAAGTTTTTAAACTTATTAACTTGATCATAAGATCACATTATAAGGCATCTCTATAACTCGTTTGTACTTTTTTTTCTTCGCATAACATGTGGACTCTCACTAATTATTTCCATCAAATAAAGTTGGTTTAACCGAAATTTCAACACCGAAAATCCAGTTTTATTAGTCAATTTTTTTATTTACATTCACAAAATTAATGAAAAACAAAAAACAAAAAAAAAAGACTCTAGATGAGCAGAGCAAGACTTTCTTTCACGTACTCCATGTGTGATACTCTCCGATTATGAAATTAAAAACTCAAATTCCTTAAACAGCTAATGGCATAAGGACAAACAAAAATATTTTTGTTTAATTAATTCTTATTCATTTTAAACTTACATTTTGTTGTTTTAACCACAGCATGAGATGTTTAGTATGTACATTTTCGCATGCAAGCAAAATATGAGTTGTGTATACGAGTATGTTGTACATACATATATGAATGTATTGTATAGCTATGCATACATATATGTATAATATAGTAGGTTTTTTTGATTTATAAAGCAATTCGCGGTCCAGACAAAAGATCCGACAATTCTCATCAAGTGCAAGATGTATACACATACCGTGTAATGTTGATTTAATGGTATAATGCGCAAAAATTATGTACTTAAATACTAGTGGGTTATTATTTATATATTGGTTAAGACAACGTTGGTTCGCCTGAGGCATTTTATGCAGGGCTTCCACATGCACATGCGAACGGGGCAAGACACGGACATAAATGAGACCCTGAAGGATATGACCAGAAGAAAAAAAAAATTCGCGCACATAAAATCATTGATTGAAATTGGTTTTAATCACTACACTCAAATAGTTGTTAATGACTGGTGGGACGTAACGAATATGATCGGTAGGGAAATTGTGTATTGAATTTAATTTTCTTTTTGTAATTAGCACTTTGATGGGTCTACCTTTTATAGTCTTATGGTATTTATTGTGAAATTGCAATTTTAATAAGATTTAGGTTGTTAAACTTCTTTTACTTTTTACCGGGAGAGGGAATTTTACATACATACACACATCATTCATACAAATATACATATGTATATACTTTATTAGGTCCTTATGCGGAAGAGCAAGTGCATTATGCGTAAGAAATAGTCAAAGCAATTAAGGAACAGTCCGGCTGTCAAATCTTGATAAAAAAAATGAAAAAAAATTTGGGGATTCGACAAACATCTTAACGGCTTCTCTTAAAAAATGACAATATATATATTATAAGGACATTATGCATTCATTCGTTGCAGCACTTTTTGGCCATCACTGAACTGTTCAAAAGGACATATAGCACGTAATTTTATTTGGGTATTTAAAAAAATTATCCGAACTATAAATAATTTAAATAAATACAATTGATTACCATTTGCGCTATGTCATAGAACCGGCCCTGTTTGCAGAGAGAAATTCCATACTAGAAACCTAATATTATTAATCGTTAGTTGAACAACTTTAGTAGCAAAAGTTAATACCGAGATGTGCAAACAAGTTGATGGTCCAGATAGGGCAATCCATTGCAATGTCAAGTTCTTATGCATTCCTTAAAGTTCATTATTTAAAAGTCATTTAACCACTCCCATGAAAATACCATTCTACAATGTATGTATACCTATAGGCATGTCTTAGGGAATTACATTACTTTATATAGAATCTACTGGAAAAGTCATATAAATAATGTACAGCCACATGAAGAGATAGAAAGCTCGTTTGCATTTATTTATTTATTTATTTATGTACGTACATTTTAACATCGACCTTAGTGCATCGCGTAAGAAGTTAAGGAATCCTATACTCAACTTATAAGATTGGTATATCACCTTATCCTTGAATATATATACATTTTTATCATACAATGATCATTTAACAAATGCAAAAAACTACTTCAGTTCGGCCATTGTTGTTAATAATAAATCAAATTAAATTTAAAAAAAAAAACAAAACCACAAAGAATGAGGTTAATGGGTGTCAGTCAGTCTTGTGAATGGCTTTTAAGGTTTTTAAAACATTTTTTTATTCCATCTTTTAGACGTTGTATGGCATGTCAAAGGGTTTTTATTACTCATTGAACTGAAATAAATCTTTTATTTTTATTATTGTTCGAATCGTCGCGTCGTAGGTATGTGTACACTTACACAGGCACCTATAGTTGCTAATTTACAATTAATTGTTGTTTTTCTTTAAAAGCTAAGTGAATTATTCATTATCACCAACAATATATTATAGGGAGGGAGGCCTTTAAAATTTTGATATTTTTATTTGTCTTTTAAATTGTGTGTGTGTTTGTTTATACTAAGTTATATAGAAATGGCTACGTGGGAAATAAAAATAGTAAAACCTCAGTCAATTTATGCAAATAAATAACAATTCAAAAACAAAGATACGAAATTGTACTTTTATGATGGATAATAAAAATCTCTCAAGTGATTGTTGTCTTTAGAATTTTTTTTTTCTTTACGTATCTATACCTAAGTTTTTCAATGGTTTTTTTATGTTATTTTCAAACAATTTGAAGAGTGATTAATCTAACAACAAGAGTCAAGTCAAGAGTGCTAATGATCACGCGTTAGAATAAAAAAAAGTTGTTCTCCTTTGTCTGGTCTTTTAGGAATAATTGTTAAAAATTTATTTTCTCGATGAGCCGTTCAATAAAAAAAATAAAAAGCCTCTGCACAAGTGTTATGGGTACAAAATCTAAAATTTTGGATGGCGGTCATTCCCAAGCAGGCAAAACTAGCTATTTCCAAAATATCTGTGTAATGGAGGGCGAAGCCAACAATTTTTTTTTATAAGTTAAATTTTTGTATGAAAATTTTAAAATTTAGTGATAAAATTGTAAAAAAAAAATGTATAAAATTTCGGCCACGTGATTACAGTCATTCAAGGTCCAACAGCTATTGAAATTTTCCATGTACGCCAACACTATTTGCAACAAATTACAAAAGTACTCACCTAAATATGTACATATGTACATCTGTACTTTATTTTTATTAAATTTCTGAAGATTTACTGTACATCCGCCATATTTATAAAATGACAAAAAAAAACCACACCAAAATTATGAATAAATTATTTCCTCTGGCAAAATATTTGAATTTAAACATTTAAAGAGACCAAAGTTGAAGATCACATTTAATGAAAATGAATATTAGAATACACGCATTTAAAAATAGAAACTGGTTTGTCTCAAGGTCAGACGACTTGTATCAGCTGTTCTCTCTCTCTCCATTTGAAAAATTATTCTCAAACGCTACGAATGTAGAAGATAGTGTTGGTAACGTGAAAATTTGAATGTGGTGCCACGGTGTGGGTTTCGACATTTCTCCAAGTTCAATGTGAAAATGAAAAAAAAGAAAGAGAGACTTCATGAAATTAGCCGGCCTCTTAATTTGCGCTGGTTTTTACTCTCTGTTTGGCTTGTGAATAGGAGAATTGATAATCTTTCGTTAAGTTTTTGTATAAGAGTGTGTGCAGAGGCGATTTCTCCAATTTGATATTATAAATACAAAGTAATGTAAGTGAGGAAGAGTTAGTGAACTTTTTCTCTAAGCTTTTTGTAATAAAATTTAAAGTACGCAGCCACACACACTATCTCAAATGAAATTACAAATTCTTTTCGCTGATTGGTTGGAATATCGCGACTTTGTTATTGGCCTGTGTGTGCGATTCAGTTTGTTTGGCAAAAATAAATTTTTTTTTTTTATTTTTATTTATTTTCTGTGAATTATAAAATGGAATAAATACATTCCACACAGTAATATTTTGCAAAAATAATTCTGTGGCACTAATTTGCATGAATTGGGATTTGTCATGTTTTTTAGGCAGGCCAGGCAAACAAAATAGTGAGTGAGGTCAAAAAACTATCGATGTCAATTTAGTGTATTATGTCATCATCGCCAAATTAGTATAAATATTTAGTAGATCTTATACATATGTAATATTTAAGTATAGAAGTATGTAGGCATTTAAAAAAAAAATATTATAAATAAATATATGTATGGCGACAACAAACTATGATTCACTGTAGTAATTTTAAATTTCATATTCGCAATTTTGTACATACTCAATTACACAAACATACGTACTACCATCGTACAACGTACATACAAGTACATAGTTTGCGAAAACGATAAATAATTCGGACGATTTATCTAAAAAGGTGAAAGTCCACCGGTGAAATTCAAATTAAATTAGGTGTGGTCGATTGATTAAAAGTAAAATCATTATTTTCAATGTGAAAATTTAACAAATTTCTTAAAGTATAGCATTCTTTACAAATCCATGTCGCATCAATTTAATTTTAATTCCATGTATTAAGTGTAGGTACTAACTTTTTTGTTGTTGAGAAACTACAGACTAAGTAATAGTAATGGTATAGAATTATAGATTTTACATTATAGTTAAATCAACCATTATTAATTTTTTTTTTAGAAATTACTTTAATATAAATTAATATACAAAACTAGCTAGAATGGTTAAATTTACTATTATTATACTAAAAACGAGACATTCACGGTTGGAAAATTGTCACTTCCTCAGTTTTAATTTCAAGTATGAATTTATGTAATTTTACTACTTATTTTTTACTGTACTGAATAGTACACAATACAAAATGTAATAAATGATAAAGTTAATTGGAAATGTTCGTTTGAATAAATACATATGTATGTATGTATATAGTTTTTAATCTAATAGACCTCTCTATAATGAAATCTTACGAATATCTATTTAGTAGGAATATTTGACACCAACCGAAATCAGTAAAATTTAACAATTTATATTATATTATAATAAGCAAGAAAAAAAGTTCTCTTTTTTTTAATTAGTTATTTCAAACCTACCTCCTCTATATGTAGTTAAATTATAATCAAATTCTTGTTAAAAAAAAAAAGTGTAAAAACCTTAACAATTTATGGAGCTGCAACCTGTAATTTTATACATAATAAATATAACTAACTACCCAAGCGACCAAGAGGGCCCAGGTTAAATGAATTTGCGTGTAAATATTTCTGGTGCGGGTTTTTTTTTTTTTTTTGTTAAATGCACAAATGAAAAGAAATGCATAATAAAAAATAAAAACAAAAACAGATAAACATGATGAAGGAACACCACTGCTGGCCAGTTCAAATCGATGCATTTTTCAGTAATCACTTATATGGGAAATTATGAATGAAATTATTTAACCATCATGATGGTTTTGCTGACTGTTTAGACAAATGTGCATGGTGCATACATAAAAGTACATACACACTGCATAAAAATTTATAGAAGGAGAAAAAAAAATGATTTTTTTACAATAATACAGTCATAGTAGTATAGAAGGATAGATATTAAATGAAAAATAAATTGCACAGCAACATGTGGTCTTCTGAATGAACGGAGATAAAAGTGTGGATAATAATTTAAATTTTGACACCAATGAGTTAACGCTAGAACATTGTAAGATATACTTGAAAAACAACTTATTCTTATAGGTAGATTCAAGATTGTCTAAAAGATTATTTTCTGTCATTCGAAATTCTCATTTTTGTGCAAATTAAACATTTTCAAATAAAACTCTACGGAGTTAAAGTGGAATCTGAACCATTCGGTCTCAATTTAAATGTCCATATTTAAAAAAAACAGACTTATTGTCCTCCTTGAGTGGGAAATTATGGTCTAATAAAGTGCAGGCAGACCAAAATGTGCTGTAGCTCCTATCTTCTGAATTGGCCAGTATGCAAGATTGGAAAAATGACGTTAAAATACATTATTTGGTTAATATCACTGGACCAAAATATTTATTTTTAACAACACACAAAGAAAACAAATCCCGAAATTTAATACTTTTTTTCTTCTTCTGGTATGGAGCAACTTTTATGTATGGAGTGAATTTTTATTCACTAAACACCGAGACGACCGGTTTTTCTCTTCTGGACCTTGCATACCAGAACTTTTATTCTTTCTTTTTTGCATAATTTCGTCTGGAAAACAAAAGTAAATGCACTTAACAACCATTTGAATTGTTTTTAATTTTTCATCTTATGTAAGGCTTTGTATTAAGTATAAGAATGCCTACTCTCGAAACATCTCAACGACCGACATGATGGTTTTTCTTTATTTTTTTTTTCCTCTTCTTTTCTTGCCACGCTGAGGAATAAAATCATCGAGGAATTTTTATACCACCTACCTGGCGCATAAAATTTACGAATTACAATTTTTGTTTTGTGATGTTCCTTTTTTCATCGTTCGTTCCATTTGTTTCTTTGTTTCTTCACAATTTTACTCTTTTTGTTGTTTTTATAAATGTGCATTTGATTATGTAATCGGACACCTATAGGCGGGATACTTTCGGCACTTAGGGAACAAAAACGAATAAAAAAAAAGAAGTTGCATGCCATGTCTTTATTAATAAGAATTTAGAGAGATGTGTTCTCGTGCTAATTGAATTCAGTGGACTGTGTGGATGTTTTGTGCTAACTAAACAAATTTTCGATTCAAGTTCCTGCGCAGTGTCGTTGATGATTAATTTTTCAACCAAAAATATATGTGATTGTGAAATGTTGGATTTGAGTTGACTAAATTGGGGGAGATAAAATGTTCTCAAAGCCTTTATGTTGATATGAGTGGTCATCTTTAAAGATTATTCTTCCTTTTTTATTGAGTAGATTATATTAGGAAAAAAGATTGCGCAAAAAAGATTAAAAACAGACAGACGAACAACAATATGGATTAAATTTATGTTGATCGTTTATTGGAATATGATTATCGTATCGTGTGGTCTAAGCCTATTAGTTTGAAGAAAAAAAATCTAAAATAAAATTAAAAAAATTCCAAAATAATAATTAAATTGTGGATTGAAATTTCTCAAGCGCCACCCATATGCGGACATCCTATAGGGATTAACAAGCCTAGTTTTTATCCGTTGCTGTTTGGTCACCAAAACTATCAAATACTAGAGTCTAGAGCAATAGAAACAACTTAAAATCTTTAGAACAGATCGTAAAAAAATCCAAAAGGATTTCTATTGAGAGACTTCAAATTTGTATTAAAAACAATATTTCATTTAAATTGAAACAATTTAAAACTCTCCATTCCTTCTCACCAGACCAGAAAAGAATATTTTGATGTAAAACTAAACCGAAAAATTCCATAATTTATCTTCCGTACATTTATCGTATTACTCGCGTGGACATTTATATTATTTTATCAGAATGCACTGGCTATGATATTATGAAATTATAATACCCACTCTGTCGCTATTCGCCAGCATATTTTTCTTTATTGTTATTATGCATGATCTACAAAAATTCTGGCGAAGCCACAAATTGTCGCGTGCAAAAACGATTTCTTCGAAATGATTCCGAGAATGTGATGTGTGCGCGAATTAAAAATTTGATTCTTTGATATATAAACACAACGTTATGGTTTTAGGTTTAAGTATTAAGTGTGGAAAATTTAAAGGGCATCGAAACAAATATTGTAAATTTACATAAAATAAATGAGAAAAATGCATGCAAAGACTTTTTGGTGTTTGGTAAACATGTGGACATAAAATATTGTAACATTAATAAAATATTGTAATATATGTAGACAAATATAAAATATAAAATTCTTATTACCAGATTAATAAGTGTTTGGATTGCTGTTTTGAAATTGCCGCCAAAATTGTGAAGGGAAATTTAAACTGGCATTAAACGCCAAATCGTAGACTATCTACAAACTATACTATATAGAAACCTTACAAAGTCAAATATACGTACAATATGAATTATTTACTTTATATTGTAATCCCTTTTAAATATTTTCTATATTTTTGTTGAGGTGGCGCAATCATCACAAAGATTAAGACTGTTGAACAAATCCAATTCTTATTACTTTAATTTCAGTTCCAAATTCTTTCAGCTTTTAATCAATGTACACGCCTAAGAATTGAAATGGGTTGCTTTAAACTTTAAAGTAGAGTGATGTGCAAGTTCAGTCAAATACTCGATAAATTTTATTGAATAAAATACAATTTATTCAATATTTCGAATTATCTCAGCTAAAAACCTCTAACTCGAATGTAGTTCGTTTTCGAACCAATGAAATTGAAAAAAAAAACTATGAATTCCGTGTGTGTTAAAGTTTCCACAATTATACATTTTCATCGTTCTTGTCTAATTTTTATGCAATTCGGTTGCACCGACGGTTTTCAGAAAATTGTATTGTATTGTATGTACTGGGACCATTTTAAAACTTTCAATTAGAATTTTTACGAAAAAACAAATTTCCAGAAAAATGACACGAAAAAATTATCAAAAAATATTGCAGTACAGTACAGTAAAGTATAGCAAAGGGATAAATCGAATTAAACGTTTTTAATTCGCTCTCTGACATTACATAAAGTTATTCAAAATGTTGATTACTTAATTATTCTAATATTACAATTGGCAATCAATTGCGACATGTGCATAAAAACAAAGCAAATTAACTTGCCATTTAATCTATAAAGAACGATATTTGGTCTCTCTTATCCAAATAAAATCAGACAAAACTCCAAAATTGGAAAATGACATGATAATTTATATACAAATTTCGCACCTGACGACGCGCAACTATTTGATCAATAATTTTGGTTTAAAAATACAACAATGGGTAGCCTTCGAGAAAACAAAAATTAGGATGTAATGGTAATGAAATGATTATATGCAATCATCACAAAAATATTGCCATTAATCTATCTACACTGTAATAATTTTTGTTGATTGAAAATATATTTAAGGAATTACGCATTATGCAGTAGCTTCAAATTCTATATGGAGATATTACCTTGGGAGCCCACGTCATACAGTAATTTACATCGGTAATTTCTCTGGCATGGGTTATTGAATCTGAGACCGGGTGGTTGAATTGCACTTAAAAACAGTCTAAATAATGATATTATCTCCTAAAATAGCATATACTTAAAAATACCGTTGAAATTTCGAGCATTTGTAAGGTTTTCGTATAAAGAACACCTAAAGTACTGCATTGTTTCACAAAAAAGAGCTTGTCATATCAATTAAGATAAATATATAAAGTGGGTTCTCTAATGGGCCCATTTATTGAGGCCTAAGGAATTTCGGGGGCTCTAGGTCGTCCGCCCTCTCCCACACTAACTAACTAATTAACTATCTTAAGAAATCCATTGCATTCATTGAAATTATAAGGTATTTTTATTATGGACGAAAATTCTTAGAGTAAATATTAAGCCACACAGCGGAAATATTCTCTTCATTTTTTTTTTTAGTTTTCAATCAATTATTGATTCTCAGCTGACACCCCAATTAATTTTGCCTGGTGTTTACCTAACATTTGGCTAAATAATCTTTAAAATACATTTTATGGTTGATATACTTATATGAATTTTCAAGAAATAAATAAATTTGCTTATTTCTTATCAATCGGTATCGGGCGCGATTGTACTTTAATCGATAAAAACGATAATTTTAATTACATACGAATTACTATTGAATGTGTCAAATGATTATGTGATGTCATTTTTATGGCCACCTTTATTTACCGAGTACATATAATGTGGTAATAAATATTTTACCATGATATTATTATGTGCCAATTAAGACAATACAAGGATAATATAAAAAAAAGTATAATAAGAATTCGTAAATTCCATAGAAACCAATAGCAAAACATCAATAAAATAATAAACGTCTACTATTTGTACCATGCGAGGTTTATAGGTTTATTTATAATAAATATAGGCTGTAGTTGAGGTATTTGGTGTGCTTATCTATTGATACTTTGATATCTACAATCTATATACATAGAATTAGTATAATCTATTTTGAAAATAAGCCTCTATCTATATCAATACTTGGACTTTTACATAACTCTTTCCCATTAATTTTAATTTTAATGGAAATAGTTAAACATATTTAGTATAATCAAACCCCATCTACCTAAGTCTCAATCTCTTTTCTTCATTTTTTACATTATGCAGGGTGATCCAATTCGAGTTTTCTATGTTGACAACACTGTAAATCAGACAGCTGTCAATAATTACGCGTGTTCAAAGTATTAGACTTGGTTTGCATTTACGAAATGGATCCCTTAACCAGAGTGGGTGGTTCAAATTCCACTTTACAATTCCACTAGGAAGGATTGCTTAGCAAAAAAAAATTGTGGCTGCTAATTTGTGTCAAAATTTGTTAAACTTGAAATCATGAGTGAAGTAATGGAGCCTGAACTAATTAATTGGATATAAATGACCCATGACCCATGACTAATAAATAATAGTTTAAATATAGACTATATGTACCTCGAGGACAGCAGAAAAAAGATGATGATCAAACCCTGTTTATGTGTATGGTGCAAAAAATTATACTAAATATTCTATAATAAGTAGTTAGGTACATATTTTCTACATTTTTATCACCAAATATAAGAACCACATTATACCAGGCACCACTCTGTCGCATTTAATAAAAGTTTTTCTATCCGATCCCCACATCATCACAACTTTTAATCTTATGCGTGTTCATTTTGATTTTATTCGACATTATCCAAATATCCTTTTTGCATATTTATGTATATATGTATATATGTATTAGTGGTGTATATAATATCTAAATAGACAAACTAATGAAAAGCAAATAAATGAAAAGAGCATCATTTATAATAGCGCGCGAATAACCTTGAAAAGTATTCATACATAGTTTTTTTTCCCAGAAAAACTTTTCCGTTGCCATTTTCTTGCGCTCTGCCACACGAGGGGTGTGCAGAATATGGAAATTATGTGCTTTAATGGATATTTGGAAGTTTATTTTGACATTTTATATTATCTATAGCATGTGGCATGTGTGTTTTATATTTAAATTTAAATGTTAGGAGTATTTTTATAAATAAATAGATTAGAATTTATTAACGCATGGACGGGTATGCCATAGGCGAATGACAAACTTTTGTCGGGTTACAAGGAATTAAAAAAAAAACCGTGGTTGATTGCCGAATATTTTATATCAAATAAAATTGCCATGAAATTGAAATAAGATCGACAACAAAATTAGATTATCTCTCTTTGTGAATTTTACCTACTTCCTAGCCCAGTCAGTTTTCATGGCTTACCAAATAAATACTAATTCTTTAATCGAAAATCTCTTTAAAAATTTAGTGAAACATTGGCTCACATACTTCATCTAACACTTCGCCACTACCGTAGACACTTAAACGACGGATTAGGGCGCCAGTATGACAAAAAATTAAAGTTTTTTGTTTTTATATAGAAATTTTGTTTGGTATAATAATTTGATGGGATTCAAGAATATTTAAGGATTTAAGGTTGGGAGTGAAAACAAATCACATTTAGTAGTGGCGTAAGCAGAAAATCAATAAAGTTAGAACTTAGTAATGATGTTTATTAATAATGGTATTTGATTATCGATTCAAAATATTTCAATAATAATTACTAATAACCAATTAGGTACACTTAGCAATTCATAATTCCTTATTTACTTAATTACTAAAAAAATGAATATTTACTTTTGTCATCAATGCTAAGTAGATTTAAAATTAAAAAAAAAAAAATTCAGTACTTACGATTTCATTGATTATAATCCACACCCACTACTATTCATTTCTATACCATTTTTTATGCCAGAAACTTTGGATGGGCCTGCCACTGTTGCGGCATGATTAGTATCGTCGTCGGTTTTCTTCTTAGCATATCGTTTTGTTAGCAGAATTTTTCGCTATTCATATCATCAATAACTGGATTGTTTGTATTGTTCAAGGCATCATCAGTATTGTTCGGTTTGCAGAACGAGGAACAAGCTAATTTGAGAGCGTTCAATATTTGTATCGGCCGCATTCCCGTCGCTACACTGTGTGATTTTTGTGAAGTAATCGAATTTTGAACACCGAGAACAGAAATCTAAAGAAAAATAGAAATTAGTGTGGTGTGTTATTAATAAAATAATCTTGGACAAGGGAAGCCGGACAGTTAAAATTAGACAAAATGGTAAGTATTTATTTTCTCGTGTTTGAGAGAAGCTATTTTAAATGTTAAGTAAATCAGTCGTATGGTTTAATTTTAAAATGTAAACAATTTTGGTCGACCACTGTTTTTAGTTTTTGTTAGTTAAATAATAAATTTTGTTTTTGTGTGTTTACAATAAAACAAATTTTAAGTATTAAGGTCAGAATTTTTTTTTAATTAAATAATACATACACTACACATTCAGATAGAGGCATTAAATATACATTATAAAAATTAAAATCATTATTAAAGTTGTATGCAGTAATTACAGTAATTACAATTAATATTAATTTTGTTAGAAATTTGGTTTTTAGAACAGTATTTTTATTTTTTGGTGTGCATAAATTTCAGATTGTTTATTTTGTTAAATTGTTTATTATTTATACCTACATTGCTTCTTATAGCTAACATTGAAACAAAAATCAAGAACTCAATGAGTGTCTGCAAAATGTTTATTATTTAGATGACGTGTTAACATTTTTATATTTACCGAAAATAATTTTTGAGTTTTTTTAAAAACACAGATACAATGTGATGGATTTTATTTTAGAGCTGCCTACCTACTTTTCAACGAATAGTTTTTTGTTTTTTCTTTTTTTTTTCAAAATTCTTTTAATTTATTGTAACAATTTTAATTTAAAATATTTAAAAAAAAAATTCTATCAAAAGTAAGTTGAAATAATTAATTAACCATAGAGAATGTTAAATTGTTCCAGAGCCAAGGTATCAAGTTTTTAATATTTTTTATTTTTAAGTTTCTCTTAGAAATCTCGGTAATCTATTGCTCAGAAAATTGTCTAATAAATTTTTTTTTTTTTTTAAAAAAACCTCATAAATATTTGTTAGAATATATAGAATAAATAAAGGACCGCGACATTCTTACTTTACCAAAATCAATTTTATGCAACAGAAGTGATTAATTTTTAAACTGGGTGGAAAAATCTACTTACAGTTTTTCATTCATAGCCACACTTAAAAAATGAACACAGGAAGTCACTTTCAAAAATACATAATAAGTACCTACCTATTATTATATTATTCTTAAAATTATAAAACGATAAAATTTAAGTGACATTACATGTTACAAAATAATAAAAAAAATGATTTAATCTTTACATGCAATTCAAAATATAAATTATTTCTTAACTGATACTAATGCATGACATCATCTAATTAAGAAGTTAAAAATACCATTTACTGAGTTTATCGTTCAAAAAAAAAACAATAAATATTTACAAACATCTATTGAAGCTAATTTAACATACATACATACATATTAATAAGATTGTTTAAGTTTGGTTTTATTAATCATAATAGTTAAGATTAAAAAAAAGTACGATTTCTTAACAAAAAATAATTAAGGTGTGGTTTAATGAACCTCAAATTAATTGTTATTCAAAATTTAGAATTTTATAGTTTGGTTATAATAACTAATAAATTGTAGGAGTAACATTTTATGTGCTAATTGTGTTAATTAATTATTATTTTTTTTTTGGATTTTCAGTCGGAAAATATATGCGGAAAGTGCAATACAGAAGTTACTGGAAGGGTAAGTTTCATAGTCTATTGATAAGTAGAGTAAGTTGTAATTGTTAAAATCATTTCTGCGGAAATCCATCTCCAAAGGCGTAGAGTTTACATATATGGACAATTTACAGTTTCTAATCGTGGGTCATTTAGCCTGGACAAATATTCGGATTCCTACAACAGATTTAACATTAGAACTGTTGTAATTTTAACGATTCCAAGCCTATCAAATGTGTGGGTTTTTCTGACACAAATAAATTATTGCACCACTGAGAATTTCATAGTTTAATATTCAAAAAAGTGGTCAAATATTTTTTTGCGAAAGGGACATTTTATAAAAAAATGTATATCTTGAAGCATCTCTTGGATTTAAGGGATATTTTTAACCTGAGCTTCTAATTCTCAATTTATTGAGCCATTTTTTAAATTTAAAAATATTTAAGGTAATATCTACCTAAATTTTTTATCGAAAATTAAATATTTAAGACCGCCCGAGTAATCAAAACATGTTTTTTATTTCTAAGTAAATAAATAAGATTTAAAATGTTCTTTAGGAAAATTCTTTTAATTTCTCAAATTATCTGTTTATCACAAAAAAAAAAATCGTAAAATGTGTAAACGAGCGCTACTAACTACATAGAAAAAAATAATCATAAATTAAACGAGATTAAAGAATATTTGTGTATGCGTGGTTATGGCATGTTTGACACTAATTTTTCTTATAATGCACATAAACTAATAAAAAAAAAATTGACGCTAATTTTCATGTATTCTAGTATAGCATATTTTTAGTAGTGATTGTTTTACTTTTAATCTCATTTAACATTGCCTTAATTATAAGAAGGTCATTTAAGTTTGAATTAGAAATTATTATTACGGCAAGGTCAATGGCAAAGCTATTTATTGTTTTTTTTTTGTTGGTGCGATGATAAAAAACAACCTGCAGAATTATTTAATTTTTCGTAGCTGTTAACTTGTCATCATCGAGATGTTCGTAATTTATTTTTATTTATCGTTTCTTACGTAAGAAATGTACGAAATGACTGGACCCAGCTATTATGTTGTGAACGTTTTGCGTGGTGGAAAAATTATTACATTATTAACCGATAATGTTAAGGAGGTGATGCTCAGGGCAACCAAAAAAAAATTATTTAAAAACTGTGTTATTTTTATTGTTACATAACAATTTAAAAACAACAACGAAGAAATGAATTACCTCATAATAACAAATATCGTTACGAGTCCGTCAGACCTATAGGTTAAAAATCAGTCAGGTTATATTTTATATTTATCCTGTGAATGATACAATACGTACATGAAAAAATTATTAAATAATATAAACATCGTATATGGATTGATTGCAAGTACTTAATTAGAAAAAAATATGCTCTCCACTTAAGATAGTTTGAAGTATGATACTTAGGTAATATTGTTAAAATTAAAATGAATCAACTTTCCGCCAAGTAACGGCATGATCAACAAATCCTATATTTACACCTCCTTTACTATCGCTGTTATTTTTTAACAGTTATAGTAAAAATGAGTAAAATGGGATATATTGAGTAGAAAGGCATCTCATTTTAATGTTACTCATTTTTACTAACATTTTCATATTTTATTTCAATTTTAACAGAAAATATTGATTTTTAGATTTTAACTGCATTGGGAAAATCATGGCACCCCGATCATTTTGCCTGTAAAGTATGCGAACAGCCAATAACCGGAACAACTTTCAATGAAAAAGATGGTGAACCAGTTTGTTCGGAATGTTTTTTGCAAAATTTCTCTCAAATATGCTTCGGTTGCAAGAAACCAATTCAAGAGGTGAGTTTTTCAAAAAATTTAAATTTAAAGCCCACACTATAATCATAAAAATACCAAAAGCCATCGTGTAGGTAAATCGGTACATATACCAACATATTGTTGTGAACATTGGTGTCAGACTTAAAATTTTATTTTACGATCCACTGTTATTATGCAATTAAGATGTCTGGAAGTCGGAAGACAAATTAAAAAGAAATAAAAATCAAAAATTAAAAGCAATTCTCTGGAAATAAAAATAATATAGAAGTGATATCAATTTATATAAAAGATTTTTTTTTGTAGTTCAAGAGTGATGTCAACGATAAATTACGTAAGTTAGATTGTCGCTTTTATCGAGCAATAAAATTTTTCTTGTAGAAACATTTGCCAACAACCACTTTTTTGTTTGTTTAATTAATTCGTTACAAATGACAATATTTTTCTTTATTTAATTGAACATTTTCCGACAGTTGTATGCGTTAATAATAAGATGTGTCAAATCGAATGTGTATAGTCATACACTGCTGTAATTTACGCCTATCTACTTAAAACAAAAAACAAAAAAAAAAAAAAATTTACTTAGAATATTTATTTTGAAATTGATTGAACGTCATTAACAATCATCACATATCATATCCGCAGCAGTAAAAATATACAAAATGGCAAATTGATAATTAAGATGCTAATATTATGATGACGATGACATAATCCTGATACGTTTGTTTTAACTTTAAGTAAGTTATATTCTAGTGAATTATATAAAATGTTTAACACTATACAGTGCACAGACCAGTGATGAAACAAACACACACGGCATTCTGGTGATGATACAAGAAATTTTCAAGTGGAGGCGTTTTATATTGTTTTGGTTGTAAAAAAAGTTATTTTCAGAATTGAAGCATATTTTTGGTGGTTTTTGAAACAAATTTAAATTAATTCAGAATTATGTATAAATACAAAAATATTGATTGTTTTTGTTAACAGTGTATTTTGTATGTTAAGGTTAAATAGAAATTAAATTAAATGAACAGTAAATTTTAAATTAAAAAATTTGGCACAAAACTATCGAAATAATAAAACAATGTCATTGTAATGGGAAATCTTTATAAATTTTCATTGGCGATTTAAAGGAATTAGTCATGATTAATAGAAATTGGAATCAAATTATACGTAGCCCGACGGTATGCATATGTTCTCGAGAATTCATCCAGACAGCTCACTATCTAAATAGATCCTTGAAAAATGCGAAGTCTCGATTACTGCTAATTGACTTTAGGACCAAGATCATATCTATAGAAATTACGGAGATCACTGTAATTTTAAAGCGAACAAATCTAACCGTAGATGCGGACTGGTTGGAACGGAAAATAGTCATTACAAGGCATATGGAAAACAAATCTGCCAGAAATTTAGCCAGGTAGGCTTTGAGCTATCTCGTTTAAGGCCTGAATCCCAAAAGTTACAATTATATCAATCAAAGAGCAAGGATTTACAAGTTACTATCAATAAGCATACCTAAAATATGTTCCTACATTATCATAAACAAGGAGATTTGTCTCTTTAATCTGATCATAGGTTGCTGGTAATATTTATCCCTGGAGTACAGTAAAGCCTATCTCAAAAATATCTCAACACCAAAAAAATGGTTGAAGACGACGTTGTTTTAGGGTTTTTTTTCCAAAAAAAAACTTTTGAAGAGGTGTCTGGCCTCACCTCAACTTTATTTCATTTTCATTTATAAGAATGATCTAAGCCTTAGATTAAAATGATTGTGGTAAATAAGTTGTCAGTCTTTTTTAAAGATTATTTACAACGCAAATTTTTCAATTATTTTTTTAAATTAATTAATTTTTACAAACCAGTTCATCATTTGCCTGATTTTTTTTTTTAAACTTCATATTACCATATTACCGTGTAGGTGTTAAAGTAATTCCAAGCAATGCTAAGCGATTATGTTAATTTAGATTTATTTACATAATTTTTTTTTTACAAAATAAGGGCACAGGCGTTCTGTTGATTTACATTTTGTATGTGTGTGTGAGGGGGGGTTAATTTTGGTGCTTCGTACAATTATGAAGAGAACCCGTATCCCCTTAATGATACACCTATGTGTAACCAAAATATATACTTAAAAATTATTATTGAAGTATATTAAGACTTGATTATTAACAAACAAAAAAAGATATGAATCATGATGTAGTAATCCAACTATTCATTATATAAATGTGAGTAAAAACTAACATGTTAGAAAGTAGTAACTGCAACTGAAGTACCTATCATCATGTCGCCAAATATAGAAATATTATTAAAATTATGGTAAATTGTATCTATTTAAATGATGCAGTGTTCAGATAAATAAATATTACTTATAATTGCTTGTTTTTGAAAGTCAATATCTTGTAAAATCAATAAGAAAAAAAAATTTAATTATTTTTCTATATAATAACAAAAACCACACATATAGATACATAAACACAACTGACTGAGTTTGAGTTGATATCTTCGGCACAGTACATATAGTGAATCATCATCTTAGTAATGTGAACTTTGCGTTTTAATCTTTGTTGATTAATTAGCACATTCAGATCTGTTAGTGATTTTTTGTTTCTTCATACTCAATATAAAAAAAAAATAAACAAGAAAATATGTTTGTCACAAACTTAATGTATGTAGTAAAGATGTTTAAAATTAATAGCTCGTCTATGTGGTTTGATATTGATATAATCTTGTTTAAATGTATTCAAGGATTTTTTTTTCTTCATTTATCAGGTAATTCATTGAGATGTGATCGGTTTAATTGCAATTAAGAAAAATTCATTAAATAAATAAATCTTTAAGAAATAATGTAGAAATAAAAAAATGGCGTATTTTGTTGAATTCGATTATTTTTCTGATGATTTACATATGTAAGTATGTTTATTGATACGTATCATCGTAATCAGGTATAGAATAGTACAGAATTGTAATAAACAAATTATTTAAGAAACGCCAAATGGCCCTATGTCAGAACTGGTATTTTAGTCGTTCAGTGAATTAATTCACATAATTTTGCGTCCTATTCAATATGATTAAATTTTTGCTTTTAGTCAGTTTCTTCTATCACAATAGAAGATTCTTAATAGAAAAAAAATGTCACTGATAGATTTTCATATGTCGGTGAAAATGGATTTCAAATAAATTTAAGTTCAATTGTTCCGACATTTTTTTGATATTCTTAAAAATGTAACCCTCATTTTAGAACATAAACAGATCAGTTCTTTAAACAACTAAAAAGTTTCAAGTTTTTTTTACATTAACATATTTTATTTTATAAGTAAAATAATTAATAGTAAAAAAGGAGACATTTTCAAAATTTTTTTTTTTTTTAAAACTAAAATATGTAGGTACATTAAAAAATAGTCAATCAAAATGACTAAGCTATAATGACTAAGCTTAGAAGCTAAAGTAGTCAAAATTGTTATATTCAAGGATAATGGTGTCAAAAATCCGTCTATGTATGTATGAATAACAAGAACTCGATTGTGCCGTAGTTACAATTTGTTATTTTTAATTACTCATCTATTTCAGTGTGAATATATAATCAAAATCTAATATTTCAATTAATTTTAGAAAATCGTAAAAGCTCTGGGTCAAACTTGGCATGAATATCATTTCGTCTGTGGAGGACCATGCAAAAAACCCCTATCGGGAACCGCATTTTTTGAACGGGATGGCAAACCATACTGCAAAGAAGATTTTGAAAATATATTTGCTGCCAGATGCAATGGTTGCTCGAAACCAATATCTGACAAAGCTATTATAGCATTGGAAGCAAAATGGCACAAAGATTGTTTTACGTGCAAGGTACGCAGAAGAAAATAGTTATTTTTCGTTCAAATTTTTAACATTTAAAATTCGCTTCTTTTATAGAAATGTCAAAAACCAATTACTGCTAATACATTTGCCGTTGAAGACAACAAGCCACTATGTACAACATGTGCCGCTTAAAAACTGCAGCTTATTTTTTTCAAATTTAAAGCCAATAAGCAGCAACACAAGAAAAAAAAAAGAAAATTTTCAGTAATAAAATTTTTCGCACAAAATAGTCAAAAACAGTGATACGCTTAAATATTATGTTAAAAAGACATCGATTTATTTATGGGAAATTCTATATTTTTAATAATTTAAAAAAAAATCCTATTTTTCGCTATATTTGAAATTTATATTTTGATTGAAATCGTATATTTACGTAACTAGACGTATTATATATATATTTTTTAATATATTTAATTGCAATAATATACCTACTAAATAAAAATATATTTAAAAAAAAAGTCTTCTTGTCCAAGTTTATGTGCAAAGGTGCAACTTATCCCTTAAATTGCAACAAGTGTACTAACTGTGCTACAACTTGTGTATGTCTAATATTGTCTAATATTTTATTCTTGTAGGTCAAAATAAGACTAAACCAGATATCGTCTGTTAAGAATCAATACCTCCAATGATCCAACTTTTACGAAAATTTACCACAATGACTATTAGTTTGAGATTCCAATCCATTCATTTAAAGTGATTAATTTTTTTGGATGATTAAAGATATTGGCTCCAGAGCCAAAGCTACAGTACCAGCAGATAGAGCACTAAAACCGGGC
>JANSTT010016363.1:0-21074 GCA_026745375.1 Platyura marginata | reverse complement strand
TGGCATTAGAAATGCTTTTGCTGCACTGAATCGAGTTCCTCGATAAATCGTGTTCTGACCAGTCAAAACTCCAAGATGTTCGTTTGCGTTAAAGTCCGTCAAATACTTATAGCCTAGCTCAACGGCACCTTGAATGTACATATCTTTTACTGGACTTTCCCATTTATATGTTTCCACCTTAAGTGGTCCACCTACACCATGATGTTCTTTATCAGCTGCAATATGTGGCGATCTATTGTCTTCAGATTTCTTAAAATACTCCAAAACATTTTTCCAATCCCATGTCGGATTTCCTAGCTGTTTCCAATGATCATAATCACGGCGATTTCCTCGAACATATAGCATTGCATTGATAGCACTCGTGCCACCTAATGTCTTACCACGGGGCCAGTAATTTCCATTTTTCATGCCTTTACAGCCAGTATCCCATGATTCTGTAAAGTAACCCCAATCGATGGATGTGTTTTGATTGTGAAAGTAAAAAGCAGGAATCTAAAAGATACAAATCGAAATGAATTAATTTTTGTATTAAATTTAATTATAAATATTTTAAAACCGTTAAAAATAAGTAAGAAAAATATATTTATTTCATTTTATTGTATTTACAAGGTACTCAAAATTTATAATTCATCTTTTTTCATATTATTCCAATCCTCCTTAATAAAATCGGCCACCCTTTCGCCAATCATTATTACCGCCGCATTTGTATTGGCACCAATCATTTTTGGCATAATACTTGCATCAGCTACCCGAAGATTTTTTATTCCTTTAACATGTAGTCGATCATCAACAACCGACGTTCTATCTGTATCTGGTCCCATTTTTGCCGTTCCAATTGGATGATAGAGCGTTGTAGACAAATAGCTCGCATAGCAATTCCAATATTCATCAGATTTATATGGTAAAACATCACATTCGGCTAGTGGCAGTCGTATTAATTGTCCCTCGTGTTTTTCAAAAGTTTTTGTAGTCTCAAAGCTAGTTTGATACTTAATGCCGCGAAGCATTGTATCCACATCATCTTGATGGGCAAAATAGTTGGAATAAATTTTTGGTTTATCGGCCGGATTATTGCTACGAAGTTTTATTTTGCCCTGTGATTTTGGTAGAAGCAACACAATATTACATACGACAATGTCACCAGCGGCATTTGCTGCTTCCAGTGCTTTGCTAATGGGATCATGATAGCCAATCATAGATAAATAGAATTTAAGATCTGCAGCATTTTTCGTATAATGTACATGAGTGATCTCTATGTCTGGATATCCGGTCTGATTTACTGTATTTATAAATCCTGCCATGTCTGTCGGTCCGTGTGAAGCAAACGGACCTCTCTTGTTAATTACATAGTCATAGAATTGACTTAGGATATCTTCTTTGGTTAGTTCTTTAGCAGTAGATTTATGGAATTGCCAGAATATTTGCACCATCACGTGATCAATGAGATTTTTACCAACTGAAAGTGCCTTGACCAGTGGAATGGAATGTTTTTTCAATTGTTTCTTCGGCCCAATACCGGAAAGTAATAGTATTTGTGGTGTGTTTATAGCTCCGGCAGATAAAATTATTTCTTTAGAAGCCTTGGCAATAAAAGTTTTTTCCCCTTTATAGTCAAATTGAACCGTCGTTGCTGTATTCGATTCGTCAATAACAATTTTGGTGACCAGAGCATGTTTGATGACGTGTAAATTTGATTTGGGCGTTGTCAAAAAAGCCTTGGCACTTGTTTGTCTTGTACCCTCGTGTACCGTTCCCTGAAGTTCGCAATATCCTACCAATTGATCGGAATTTATGTCTTTAATGTGATCGTATCCTCTTTCTTTGGCTGCATCGATGAAAACGTATTTCAGCAAATTGTTACTATCAAACAGATCCACCTTCATTGGACCTTCGTTCGAATGATATTTTCCATTTTGAGATGACAGAATGTTTGGTGTTTTGTTGTCTTCGGATTTTTTAAAATATGGCAAAACATTCTTCCATCCCCATGCTGTATTACCCATTCGTTCCCATTCGTCAAAGTCTTTGTCGGTGCCACGTACATAAACCAGCCCATTCAGAGCATGTGAACCACCGAGCATTTTACCCCGAGGCCAGTAGCAGCCTTCCTTTAAGCCACGGCATGATTTGTTGTGCTTTTCAGCATGGTATTGCCAATCATGTGGACCGTGCTGAAGTGAAAAGTACCAACTAGGTACCTAGAAATTATGAACGAATAAATCAGTCAATTGGATTGGTCCTTCGGTTTTTATTGTTTTATTAAAATATGACCAGATGATTTCGATGATTTTGTATGATTGTGTTTTGTCAATGTTTTGCCATCTATTTTACACTATAAAAACTTCTCAATAATCAATATGCAATACAATTCTATTCATTCCAAACTGTAATGCCATGCACGAAATAAAACGACCGAACGAAAAGCAAATGATTACGATATCTAAATAAAAAGCTACAATAAAATCAAAGCAATTTTTACAAAAAAAAAAATAATTAAAATATAATTTCGAAATTACCTCCGATTCTATTGGCGGATCGCCGCCTGCTTCCAGTAATAGTACTTTCCAATTTTCATTTTCACTTAATCGACTAGCCACAACAGATCCAGCCGATCCAGCTCCAATTACGATAAAGTCATATTCGTCAAGACCTAAAAATTGATTATGTGACATTGAAAAATTTCTAATTTTACACGTTTTCTTTCCAAATTTTTAATATCAAACCCAGATAACCTACAGCCTATTCAGATATTCTTATTCTTATCAAAATAATTTTTTAGCTCATGTGCAATTAATTATAAAAAGAAATACGTATGCAGCATACAAAAAAAATGTTATCAAAAATCTAATAAGAAGTTATGCAAAAAAAAAATTGTTCTAATTCGAAATGAAAAATATTCTCCTTACCTTTTTCAATAGCTGTTGGTCCATAGTCTTTTGGCCACATATCAGCCGGTGAAATTGAACATTGAGCAGCAAGTATCGTTTGTACCAGTAAGGCAAACAGCTGATTTGCCGGCCCGACACTTTGTGCTGCACACGCTGAGGTCAGTACGTCCATTTTTCTTTTCTCTTCAATACAATTTATATAAAAAAAAAATTAAAAATCACTACCTACATTATTTATGTACAAGTAAATATGTTTGAAACACTGAAATCTTTACCAAAATAATCGCTAAGAGCTGTCCAATTAAATTCGTGTGATTAAGTGGCCATATACAAACGTCAACTGTTTCCTTCGATTTATTACTATAAACTGACAATTTCATTTTTGACACGAACAAGTAAAGTAAAACAATTCGTTATGTACACGATGATAAATAAATTTATCATTATACATATGTCAATGGTCAAATCCCCTCTTTTCTTGGTTGTGATTGGCTTACAGCAAGTATAATTTTTGTTTACATATAATTAACTACCGTACATCCAAAAGTATAGTTGGTAATGTGAAGTATGTATGTACATTTTATTAGCATAATGCATACAAATTCATTTTTATTGAACACAGTGGCGTCACAATATTCTAAATATTAGTCAATAATAGCGGAAATTAATTTTGCGTTAAAGAAGAGTCATTAAATCAGCACATTATATCAGAAAAGGGCATACTGCTAAGGGACCATTACTCAATATCCACTAATACTCTATATATGTATATAAAAAAGGCTGCTAAACACGGCTTCTATACTAAATTACCTCTACTCTATCCTTCCTCCACCCAGCCGTTTCCAGGCGTTCTTTAGTGAGAGAGTGTCGAGAGCGAGACTGCATAATCCAATGTTCGAGTTCTCCTTAGATTTAAAAGACACATCCAATTGTCGCTAACTATTTATTTAGAAAAATACAAAAATTCAGTTTATATTCAATATCCTCCATGATATCGAAGATATTCTTCCTTAATCATATCCGCTGCACGTTCCGCAATCATTATCGTTGGTGCATTCGTATTGCCCGTCACAATATATGGCATAATACTAGCGTCGACAACACGAAGCTGTCCAATTCCATGAACTTTCAATTGTGGACTAACAACAGCCATATGATCCGTATATGGTCCCATTTTGCATGTGCCAACCGGATGGTAAATTGTTTGCGAATAGTGACGGGCCACACATCGCCAATAATCATCGCTCAATACAGCGAAATCTTTGCAGCCGGGTATTGGTGTTGGATTGAGTGTGGCATTTAAAGTTTGCATAATATTAGTTTGGGCCATATCGTATCCAATTTTTGAGCCTTCAATCTGGAACACAATTCAAATGTCACAAAAAAATCCTATATATCGTATGAAGTAGGTACTTACCAATACATCCAAATCATAATCGCTCTCGAAATAATTGGCAAATATCATCGGATACTCTTTTGGATCTTTACTGCTCAGCAAAACTCGACCACGACTCTCGGGACGCATTAGCAATGGTATCAGCATGAAACTATCTTTGTAAATAATGGGTTCATAGACATTTGCAAAATATTCCCATGACATTCCACTGCCACGTCGTCCAAACATACCACCATCTGATATGTCCGAATAAGACGACAAAAACATTTGTATATCTGGCCAATCTTCTTCGGGATCTTGATATTTCGAATTAACAAATGACATCACTTCACTGGCGGGCATAGCATACAGTGGACCACGATGATGGAAAATAAATTCTCTGGCAGTGGCAACGCTAAAAATTTTCGGCACCACAAAGCTAAGTGTATCTTTGGAGAAGGGATTTTTAATCAAATATGTTCCGCCACCGGACGCAACGTGATCCTGTAAATTTTCGCCAACACCTGGCGAATCATAAATAATCGGAATGCCATGTTCCAATAGTTCTATCGTTGGACCAACGCCCGATAGTTTAAGTAGTTGCGGCGAGTTGATAGCACCAGCTGACAGAATTACTTCCTTTTTTGCATACACTGTATATTGTTCGTCATCATGTGAAAATACCACTCCATATGCCTGACGTGTTTTCGGATTTATAAGTATTTTCTCCACAAATCCCTCTAGGACGACGTGTAAATTTTTTCGATGCGATGCCGGCCTCATGTACGCTTTGTTCGTACTGCATCGTAGTCCATCACGTATTGTTCCATGTGATCTGGCAAAACCAGTTTGTGTTCGTCCATTGAAATCACCATCTGGATGTAATAGTCCCATTTCACGGGATGCCTCCAAAAATATATCTAATAACGGTGACACTGTTCGAAAATACTCAACCGACAGATAACCATTGGTACCATGATAGTAATCATTCACCAATTTCGGATCACGCATATTTTCAGCTTTTTTAAAATAATACAAAACATTATCATAGTTCCAGCCGGGATTACCTAAACTGGCCCATCGATCGTAGTCTTTTCGATTTCCCCGAATATACAACATGGCATTCAAAACACTTGATCCACCCAACACTTTACCGCGGGGCCAACTGCATCGTGAATTTTCCATAGCCAAACAATACGAATCGGACGGTTCCGTCTCATATTCCCAATCTAAATGTGATTTTTGCATAGCCGGAAAAAATAACGGCAACTCGGATATATAATTTTCATCTGGTCCAGCTTCGATTAGCAGTATTTTCCAATGTGGTATCTCCGATAGTCTAGACGCCATTACAGAGCCAGCCGAACCACCGCCAATAATTATAAAATCGTATTTTAACAACAAACGATCCATATCGATGCTACGTACACGATTTTCGGCATCAACAATATCCGGTCGCTGGTAACGTATTCCCTCGCGGAGCAATAGAATTACACCTAATCCGGCACCAAACGATAGAACAATTCGAATTACCGAAAATGTTGTGTGCAACTCAGACATTTTGATTTAATTAATTTTTTTTTTTTTTTCGTTTTCGTTACAAATTTCGAATTTTATTTTTTTGTGGACATGTTTTGTCTAATATAGGTACGTGTGGTCGCCCGAACCGCAATCAAAATTATTACTAATTAATTAATGTGGCAGTTTTTTTATGTTAGCCCAAGTATACATAATGCTGAATGTATTGCATTGATGACCGATGCATTTTTTTTTTTATCGAGAAATGTTTTATATAGTCAGAGTCATATTATTTACGTTTAGTTTAGTATTTATTTTACTCATTATGTATGTATTGTAGTAAATATAGGATTAATAAAATTTAATGTTTGCAGAAAAGTATGAAATATTTATTATTAATTAGCTTTTAGCAATATGACCGCTTTGTGGCAAAACCCCGTATCTGTAAATTATCAATTGAAATAACAATAAATTTTGGCTTGATAAATGAATCAATTTCGAAAATAAATCTCCGGCGTACCTGTTTTGGGGAAAAATTATGAATATTTTCAAAAATTCAAAATTCTTTTTATTTCTTTTGGATAAAATGTCGAAATAAAAAAAAAATTGTTCTAGATCTTTAATGGTGAAGTCGGTTATTATATTATGTCTTCTTCTTGTCCCAGCGAGTGCGAGACCATGACATAGTAAGTGCTCTAACGATTCTTTAGTACCCAGTTCCTGACAGTTTCTGCACTGTTCAATTCGATCTTCTATCCATATTCCTTTGTCAGACAGTGTCCAATAATTATGTTAACTACCGATCTGCATTGAAATCTAGTTAGTTTTAGTGTTATCTCATATGATTTCCACATGATTTTTTTGACTACATGATGTGAGTCTTTCCCATCGTTGTTTTGTGAGGTTATACTTACATCCTGTCGTGTAAGGTCTTTATGACTCTTTGAATTGGAGGTAATTTATCAGAATTCTACTCAGCTCCTTTCTGCGGAGAGGGTACATATGTAGCAAAATATATTAATTCATTCTATACGAAATATTTTATTAAAAATTATTTACATTTTTTTATTGGTTTTCTTAAAGACACATCAACTATTCTTTCAGTGTTTAAAATCCTTAACTAAATTATATCACAAATATGAGTTCTTAAACAAAATACTAAATTCCTCTAGTACTGCCCAGATCTTTCGTGCAACCAAAATTCTTTGATCATATCTGCACCTTTTTCCGCAATCATTATAACCGGACCATTTGTATTGGCTCCAACTAATGTTGGCATTATACTGGCATCAATAACACGCAATCCACGAATTCCATAAACACGGAGCTGCGGATCGACAACGGCACTTTTATCCCAATATGGACCCATTTTACATGTTCCACATGGATGGTAAATAGTCACCGAATACTGACGAATCATACACTCCCAATATCGATCGGTAAACATTTGAATGTGACTACAACCGGGATAATTGTACGCTGCCAATTTAGAACCGAATCGCAGCATTGACCTGGTCCGTGATGTGGCCACAGCAATTTTGACTCCTTCGACGAGTGTTTTTAAATCAAATTCGTCATGAAAATAATTTGGATAAATATATGGATAATCGAATGGATTGCTACTTCTCAGTTTAATCGTTCCTCGACTTCGAGGTCGTAGTAACATCGGTATTATGCTCCATGTATCTTTATTGTTTATAGGACCAAAAACTGTATCATAAAATCGTTCAGTAAGTCCATGGGCTTTACGTATTTGGCTGCCACCATCTGAATTTGTGGAGCCAGAAACAAAGTGAAACTCAATGTCGGGAAAATCATCAGATGCATTTACATATTTGGTATTGACAAAAGCTAATCCTTCAACACCTCCCAATATAGTCAATGGGCCTTGTCCAAATACGGCGTATTGTAGAACTGTAGATACAGAATGAAGTCGATTTTCAACAATAGAAATTGGTTGATTAACCATGAAAGTTAATCCTCCCAGTCCGATGTGATCTTGTAAATTTTCACCAACTGCCAATTCTTTTATTACCGGAATTTTGTATTTATTCAATTCAGCTTTCGGGCCAATACCGGATAACATTAATATTTGTGGTGAGTTTATTGCTCCACCCGAAACAATAACTTCTTTACTGGCTCGAATATAGTGGAATTTTCGATCGCGCATAAACTCCACCCCAAACGCTCGTTTCGATACTGGATCGATCATTATTCGTGTAGCCTGGGCATACATTGCAACATGCAAATTTGGTCGTAATCTTGCCGGCCTCAGAAAAGCTTTGGCAGTACTACATCGACTGCCACGCCGAACTGTTCCTTGAGCTATCATAAAACCAGTTCCTTTTTCACCATTTAAATCTCTATTCTCATATCCCATTTCAACTCCGGCTTCAACAAATGCTGCCGCTAATGGTGTGTGAAATGGTGCTTCACCAACAGTAAGATATCCTCCCGTTCCGTGATAAGGTGTCTCTGCCAAATATGGATTTGTGTTGTCTTCGGATTTTTTAAAATAATACAATGCTTCATTGTAACCCCATCCTGGATTACCCAATGCTTCCCAACCATCGTAATCTTTTTTATTACCTCTAAGATAGAGCATGTAATTTAATACACTGGATCCTCCGATGACTTTTCCTCTAGGCCAGTTGCAGCGTCCACCTGTCATTGCTAGAATACATTTTGAATTTGTTTAATATTAGTTCATCTGGATCATATGGTCCTATTTACCTAAACATGCAGTTCCTTGTGGTTCTGTTTTATATTTCCAATCCAGTTTGCTTAATTGTAAAAATCCCGCCATTAACGGTACATCTGATATTTCAGTTTCATCACCACCCGCTTCAAGTAGTAAAACATTCCAGTCTTCAATTTCTGTTAGTCGATTGGCCAAAACAGCACCTACGGCAGAACATTGTTAAAAACTCTACGCTGTCATACAAAAGCCCAAAAAAAAAAAAAATCAAATAATTTTCACCTGCTGAACCAGCTCCAATTATAATAAAATCATAATTATCAAATAACATATCGGATGGTATATCAATCGGTCTTGACTCCGGTGACATTATTTCTTCATATTGAAAATATGCTACGGCCGCTACCAGCATAGGTACAAACCATCCGACGCTATTTGCCGCCGATACTGCAGCACCACCAATAACATTTGCTGCACCAACTATTGCGCTCATTGTCGCTACATTACTATTCTTCTCATTTGACTAAATGTGGTCTAGATGCTGGTCTAATAAATTGCCATTGACATTGATTTTCGGGTTGACTTTCTAAAAAAATTAGGTTAATGTTTTTAGGAAATTTTCTAAACTTTTTTTTTAATCAAAAATCTAAGATAGTGGAGAACATTACTACAGAAATAAGATTTTTTTCACCAAATAGCACAGTAATGTTCGGTAATGAGCTAGAAATTGCTAAAAGTACTATTGTAATACTAATATTTACTACTACTCTTGTTATTCATCCTTCTTCTCGAGTGAGGAATAACAATAAGGAAAAATGATCCTCAATCGAGGAGAAGGATGAATAACAAAGGTAGTAGAAAATACTAAATACTAAATACTAAATACTGTGCACTTTATTGGTAGGCCTCCTACAACGCGGTAGATACGTTCCTAGAAAAGACGTAGAAAAGACCGCGTTATAGAAAAAATCCGCATTATCTGAACCGCGTTGCAGCGAAAACGCGTTGTAGAAGTACCGCGTTGTAGGGGGCCTAGCTGTACTAATTTTTTGTTATACTAGTTTCGGATCAACTAACTAATACTACTTCTTGCATGTCCGAAATGTTTTTTTTTTGAAAATATATGTTAGTTCCAAATATTTTGACATTTATAGCTAACTCGAAGTTATGTAGTTTCAATTTAGTACCAATTTAGTACTTAGATCACCCGGTGATGAGGGAAAAAATTGCACAATAAAAGTTGTGATTCTTCATTATTCAAAACTGATTTGTGTATACCTGTATTACCGACGTTAAAAATGATTTCCCTTCACTAATCACAAACGGCTTAGATTTGATGAATGGTTTTAAATATTTAAGTATGTAGTACTTAAATAATCACTATAATTAACCGTACATATAAGATTGTTAGACCTTAAAATAATAGAAAAACCTCTTTATCTTATGAGAAATGCATTACTTAGATTAGATAAAAGTGAAATCATTTGATTGCTAAAGACAAGAGAAAATATTGCTTAATTAGTGGAAACAGAGCTATAATCTATCAGTTTGGATACTGGATGTATGAAGACAAATCATAATTATTGTTATAATGAACTCTCATTTACTTTAAATGAATATAATTTCTTATTAGCATCGAGATATTAGTAGTGGTAATCGAATGAAACATTAAATTGTAAAATTTAAGAAAATCGTCTTAAAGTGGATGTACAGTAACACATTGTGACAAAAATAATTATGAAATAATTATGGGAAAACAATTTGCTATAGATAATTCGACTTAATCCATTTGTCGAAAACCTTTTGCCAGAATTTCAATTTAATAAAAATGTATTTGATAGAATTCTCAAACATAGAATTTGGTATCTGGCCGGCTTTAATTTACGGGGCAGTTACGTATTAGTTTAAAGAACATGAAGAATTGTTGATTTACGTAAAATAAGCTTCAATGATCAAATGTTTAAAAATTCTTGTTTAATGGTTACTACGCGAGTGTCCCGTTAAGGAAGGGGGGCGATGGAGTCGTTAGTCGCTGCGGTCGTGTTCTTACTTTAAATTTCGTTTAACAGAAATATACTTGACAGAATACTTAAATTGTCAAGTCCCTATCATTTAACATTGTTTTTCATTCCATGTTTCCATGATGGTGGTGACGATTTACTGATTTGAGAATTCTGGCTAATACATTTATTCAATTTAAAATGTAAATTTATGGCTAATTTGACTGCAATATTATTGTTTTTTACTATACTTTTTAGAATTTGAAACAAAAAACTTGTGTTAGGTAGGACGTTTTTTTCGTCTTTATTTGTGAGATTGGCCATTGGTCATTAAACTTCAAAAAAGTTGTGTTCATTATTGAGTCACATTAATAACGGCATTAGCATGACCTAATTGTTGATATTTTTAAATTATTCATTATGTACGTTATTTAAGAAATGGTTTTTTTTTTTTTTTATTTTTATTGTAATGGGTATTTTAATGTACCATACCTTCTTTTATAAATAATGAATCATCAATATAGGTAATGAATGAATGATTATTTTTCATTCGTTTATTTGAAAAACATTGCGTGTAAATATTTAGATCGATAATAAAAATGTAGCTAGATCAAACCTTACAAATATTTTGTGCATACAAATTTAGTCTTTAACTACATAAATTAGGTATTATTATGTTTGTTTAAGATTGACGACACTTTTGTACATAATCGATAAACTTTACCTAATGATCTCACTTTTATCTCGATCACATGTAAAAATATTTTATTGTTTATGTTAAATTTAACACTTTTCTATCATTTTGTGATAATTTAAACAACACAGAAACATAGCAAAAGTATTTAGCACAATTCACAAATATAAATTTCACTTCAAACAAAATAACGATGACGATCGAAAATAAATCCGTGGTCGATCATAGTCTGTTTGCCACTCAATGCTACGAGAAACTGCAACAATTTTTTTTTTAAATAAACACACAGATCGACTCAGACAATATACAGATACACATATGTATGAGAAATGTGGTCATCATCAATTTGTAACAATACCATGGTCTCTGGTCGATCATAACCGAAGAAGAAAGTATGTACAAAGATGATATTGGGATTGAAGAGAATGAGATAGCTATAATGTTGATGGTAAATTTAAAGGTTAATGGTACCTAATGTGAAGTCAAGTTCATGAACCGCATCCAGCCATGTTGATCGGTATGAAGATCTTATTTTTTTTTGTTCTTTTCTGATCAAGTAAACGTAGTATCTACATACATTTGTATGTGTTGAGGTAAATATAATTAATATTCCGTTATTTTTCATATTTGACTAGTAAATGCTGAAAAAATGTCTGCAAAATTAACTCGACTATAGCGTGGTCTACCTGATCTTTGTCACGCACACATCGGTGAATGGTAAATTTAATACTTAGTCAAAGAAAGTTATCATAAATATCACGTACGCTCATGAAATTAATTGCAATTCAAGTCATTCCGTATCAGAAAGGCATACTCAATTACAGTTTGTTGCATAATATGTAGTTTTCCTTATTGTACTATGTACGATATGTACCTTAATTCTTAAAAATAATCCCATCCAGTTGCTAAAATCATCGTCGATCGCATAACAAATAATTGGTGTTGTATAAATCATGATCATAATACCAAACTAATCTAAGGTACAATTTTAAGCTTAGATTGGGACTGCTAAATTTTGATTTTTTTACTCTACATTTTTTGGAACCCATTTTTTTTTAAGATCAAAAATTCCATTTATTTTTTAAAAATATCGTTTTAATTTAGTCATTTTTAGTAGTTCACCTATACTCACTGAGAAAGTAAATAAAGTTTAAAAATGGTCAATCTTCGTATTTTTGGTAAAAGATTGGTCAAAATTCTCCCATACTCAAAAAATGATCAAGAATGTGAAAAATTTTAGTTTTGTCGCCATTTTCATTTTGAAAAAACCAGACAAACATTTTTAAAAATAAATTTTGTACGAAACGAATAAAAATAAATTTTTTTTTTTTTAAATTTCCAGGAGGATGCTGTGGCCAAACAAGAAAACGTACAATTGTTGGCGGTTGGGCATGGGCATGGTGGCTAGTTACAGATGTTCAACGATTATCATTAGAAGTAATGACACTGAATCCAATGTGCGAAGGTGTTGAAACGGCTCAGGGTGTTCCACTAACCGTAACTGGTGTTGCTCAATGTAAAATCATGAAGGTATGTTGTAAAGTAGACAATTTTGTTGTTGTTAAATTTGGTAAAACAATGAAAAAAGAAGTTAGCACGTGTATTACTTATCTACTTACAATTTTTCTATAATTATAAGAATTAATGAGCATGTAAGACGAATACATATTTTTGAGATATTTCAGATTTATAATTAAATTGGTTTTTTTTATTATTATTATTTTATTTTTAATGAACCAATAGGTTTTCTAGATAGAAACGCTACCTCCTGCTTGTACTGGTGGACTAAAAAATTTGCATCGTGAATTTATTCTTTGATAATTAATTATAATTTTTATTAATTTTCCTTTTCTTTTTATTCATATAGGAGAATAGTGTAAAGCTACTCGTATGATCACAGATTCTAATGGATTTTTAATTTTTAATAATTTTTTTAGTTTTATATGATTTTTGTTTTTTTCTTTTATTTTTAACATTTGCATTTAAGGAGCTTCTTTTTGGCGTGTATGATGGTTTTTTTTTTTGGTTGATGTTAAATTGGTTTTTGGGTGGTTTGGTACAATTTCAAAAAAAAAAAAATTACTCACTTTTGGGTACAAAATGATATTTTTATTTGAGAATAAAATTATGTACCTATACATAATGTACTTCCAAGAGACTACTATTTAATCGGTAATGTATAGTTTTTAATTTTTTTAATTTAATATATTTGAAGCATTTTACAAAAAATACACTCATTTATAAAAAATTGTCCATGACAATTTTTGAATTCGTATAAATGCACAAATTTTTACCTTTTCAATGTTCTTTTTAGAGTGGATTTTCAAAATTGTTTGATCCAACAATTAAAAATTTAAAAACGAAAACTACATTTTTAGTTTTTTTTTTTGTCTTTTTACTTATAAAACTTATTAAATCCAAAATTACGTGATCAAGTTACTTATATATGTCATTTTTATATTGTGTGCAATTGTTTGTTTTTGAGCTTGGATTTTTTTTTGCTAGCTTGCCGTTCATTTGATCTTGTAGTGCTTGTATAGTGAAAACACATTTTTTTTTGTATTTTTAATTTTATTTAAAGGAGGTTTAATTATGTATTGGTAGTTAAATACTATTTTCGAAATTAATGTTTTTGACATGAACCAATTTTTCTGTTCGAAAAAGGTTAGACAAACTGAGAAAAGTTCATTGTTTATGCAGTGGTGATTCGTGAGAATTATTATTGATCATCGGACTATTTAAAAAAAAAATTAAACTTACGTCATTTTGATCGAAGAAAATGGAATGAAAGTTGGTTGTTCACAGAACATCGTGACCGTTTGTTGGGTGGTTATTTTAAGGGGAACACCATTTTAAATTTCGTCGCCATTTAAAAAAAATAACATGTCTGACATTTTTAACATTTCTTTTTTGTACAAAATACTCTTTACGAGTAAAAAAAAATTGAAAACTTACACCATATTTGTATCAACATAGCTGACATTTTGTCAGTGGCATCAGTGGCACCAGACCGACTAAAGATCTTATATGATTTCAATCATTTCGTGACTATATATTGTTAACTTAGGTGTTTCCAATTTTTTATTCATGTCTTTGTATTTAATTTTATTAAATTTAAGTGAAGAAACTCAAAAACAAAATTAAACCTCCATAAAATCAGTTTTGTTCAGTAGAGATACGTTCAACATGTCGTTTTAAATGTTTTTTTCTTAAATTTTTATATAAAAATTCATTTTTTAATTGTTAGTATATTATTAGTTATTGTATGCTGAAAATATTAAAAGCTAGACCGTGATTAAGATCCAAAACGAAAAATTAAAAACACAAATTTTTATTTTTATTTAAACAAATTGAAACTGAACAAAATCTTTGATTGCATTATATTTTCTTTAGATTTAAGTAAATATTTATTATTTTACTTTTAAGTTATTTATTTTTAAAAATATTATATTTAATTTTTTTAATTTATCTTATGTTCATATATGTTTTTTTTATTCTGCACTTAGCAAAAAAGAAAGGCGTATTTCACAAAATCATACTTATTAGAAACTACACAAACAAAACTGCCAAATAAATGATTTCAAAAACCAAAAAAAAAAAAAAACAAAAAAAAATTAAATCCGTAGAAGAGTGATTTTTGCTTGATGGTTGGTCCGTAATAAAAAAATAAAAAAATAGTCAGCGTTTGGTAACGAATTTGAGAAATTTTCAAATTAAAAAAAAAGCTTTGTTTAGAATTGACACCTCCGGACACACTCAAAATGTAATCGGCGGTGGAAGAACCATCGGATGCTGTTTCTGACCCCTTGCGTTTTTTTTATTTTTACTTATAGATGATGAACGTGTATTATTTTCACCATCAGGCCGACGAGCTGCTCGGTACAGCTAGCGAACAATTTTTGGGTAAATCGGTTAAGGAAATCAAACAGACAATCCTGCAGACCCTGGAAGGGCACCTCAGAGCTATTTTAGGTGAGTTTTTTTTTATAGATTATTTTAAGACTATATCGATGGTTATTTGAGAAAATCCCCATGTCCTCATTTTTCAGGAGAGACAAAAAACTAAATATTTTTACACAACATTTCAACGTAGAGAACGTTTAAAAAGCGGGGAAAAACATATTTGTTCGTAAAATTTCGTAAAATAATGTTGCCAGATAGTGTAAAATATCCCAAATTACCAGATTTCATAAAAAAATTGATGTTAATATATGATGTTAGGGTCTTTTCTCAAATAACCATCGATATGTAAGTACATTAACCGGGGAATCGAACCTCAATTAAAGTTAATTAATAGTAAATGAAGTTTTTTTTCATTCCATATCTCTCTCTCTCTCTCTAGTTTTATCAACAACACGCCATTTCGTTACTTTTCAATTAATAAACATTGTGCGTAATAGAATGGCGAATGATCTCAGACCCCCCACACATCTGTCCATATTAGTCTGGTCAAATTGACTCATAAAATGTCATTCATACTTACATTGATTTCAAATAAGACAACTTGAAAAATTATAAGAAAACTTGTATAGGCAAGGCAGTACTAGTTCCATGATTTTCATTTATTTTATTGTTCCAACGTTGTCATTATCTTATCTATTGTTTATTGCAGTAATTGTTTGTTGTTTGTTATTTTTACTTAAAAATTGTTAATATTAAAAAAAAATTAAGCCTTTTCTGCATTACTCCAGTTACATTATCTTTTTCATAATATACCGCAAAATTATTTTGTTTTATTGTGTATTTTTACTTTTTAAGGTAAACGTCCAAGTCACTGACAAGTGTTCAGATTTAAAATTTTCATAATAATACTCTTGTCAGCACGATTTGTTATTGAACGGAATACTGAAATCCTATGCTCAAAAATTTTCTTCCAATGGAATATCGCTGAGTATCGTAGCTTTAGTAAAAATGATCAACATTGGAGCCAGAATTGAACATAGAAAAACTCAGAACAACAATTTATTCTGGTGTATCTAACGCAATCTTTTTATTCTCAAAGAATGTATTCAGGCCTTCGAGTGCTTTAGAGAAATTGTCACATTGTGATGGATAAAATTCATTTTTCTGGCTGAAATGGGGAACGGTGGTGAAAAACAATTCAAAACATTACACATAAAAAAGACTGCCTTCGTCCACTCCACCCAATTAGGTTTAATTTCGAATTAAATCATTAAACCTAACTTCTTTCCCAATGTAATTACCATTAAATGTAAAAATATTGAAAATTCTTCAATCTGCTATATAGTGATGCGACAACCTAGAGAGTTATTATTCATTATGACCACTAAAGCGCTGCTGTCGAAAATATATGATATTACGGCGAAACTATATGGTATCACATGAACATGGGCGAAGTTAGTGTTAAATTTTCAAATAATAAATTTTACCGCCACGTTAAACTTTCGATTTCAATAAGTTAAGTCTGCATATTTATTAATAATATATTTTTTATTTTATAATGAGGTCGTGCTCAGTACCTTTGTGTAGTACAAATCAAAATTTTAACAATGCAAATAATTTATAAAGGCAAATGAGGCGAAGATATACTACATGAGATCCACCGTGTATTCGAAACGAATAATAACTCTGTACCAATCAGGAGATTTTATAAAATGGCCGCACTACTTTAATCCGTCCAAAATTTAATAAATCTTTCGATTCTGTGTGTTTTTCATTTCCAAACATTAAGAGGAACAAATAGACCCCTCAAAGAGCCAATTATAACCGATTAAGTAAGACTTAAATAAAGTTGTCTTTAAATTTCACTTGTATTCGTTCCTAATTCATGGATAAGAGGTCTTTTAATTTGATACTTCAATAAATGTCGAGTTTACCCTATGCATAGAGAACTAAGTTAGCCATACATTCATTTGACAATATGCTTAGTATTCAGTATTCGCTGGTATTTGCGCAATTTAGTAATAAATTTAGTTTATGTTGGTGATGAAATATAATCGACGACCATAGAATCGAAGTTTGTTTGTTCATTTCGTTTTTAAATGTTCGATAAAAGTTGTGCGGGGTTTTTTTTCCAGTGTTTGGCGATATTTGTAAAAAAAGCAAAACATTTTTATTTGATGTTAACACTAAAATAATTTTTAATGTACATGCAAATAATAGACGTGTTCAATAAACATTGTGCCCAATATCCGTTATCTTCTATAGAAAGAGAGTCGTCACCTTCGCTAAATTCCATTATCTTTAATTGAGTGGAATGGGTTTGCTATGGATTGGAGCATTAAAAATTGCACTTATTGTTGGAATAACTTATATTGTGATTAAGAGGTATACATATTTACGTTGTTTTTAACCTTGTCCGAAGACCTTCAGAGTTCATGTTTTCAATTGAGTTCTCAAACATCATTCAATTCAATAGTTTCCGATAGAAAAATAATGATAAGATATGATAATTTATTCAATGTAAAAAAAAGCCCGGTGTACAATACAAACACAGAAACATATCCAGATAAAAATTAAAAATACAAAAAATTAAAAAAAATTTTCAGGAACTCTTACAGTCGAAGAGGTGTACAAGGACCGCGACCAGTTCGCCGCTCTAGTTCGCGAAGTAGCAGCACCTGATGTTGGCCGAATGGGCATCGAAATACTCTCATTTACTATCAAAGATGTCTACGATGATGTACAGTATTTAGCTTCTTTAGGGAAATCACAAACGGCCAGCGTAAAACGGGACGCTGACACTGGTGTGGCTGAGGCAAACAGGGATGCAGGAATTCGTGAAGCAGAATGCGAAAAAAGTGCCATGGACGTTAAGTATTCAACGGATACAAAGATTGAGGACAATTCAAGGATGTACAAATTGCAAAAGGCACATTTTGATCAGGAAATTAATACAGCGGTATGTTGATGTTGAAATTTAATATTCAAATGTGAATTTTTTTTTTTTTGTTTCTTTTCCTTTCTTTCTCAGAAAGCTGAATCACAATTAGCTTACGAACTACAAGCAGCTAAAATACGGCAAAAAATTCGAAACGAAGAAATACAAATCGATATTGTTGAACGTCGAAAACAAATTGAAATCGAATCACAGGAAGTCGAACGAAAAGAACGTGAATTAAAGGCAACGGTAAGACTTCCGGCGGATGCCGAAAATTATCGGGTACAAATGATTGCTGAAGGCAAACGAACGCAAACCGTTGAAGTGGCCAAAGCCGAAGCGGAACGAATTAAGAAAATCGGTTTGGCCGAAGCGTCAGCAATCGAGTTGGTTGGTAAAGCTGAAGCAGAAAAAATGCGAATGAAAGCATGCGTTTACAAACAGTATGGAGATGCAGCTATTATGAGTATCGTTTTGGAATCATTGCCGAAGGTAAGGAAGTTCTTACTATGCTATATTTGATTTTTTTACTGTTGGATGGATTGAAAGGGTCCATCCACCTCATCAGTGCTGTGAACAAACTTCTTCTATCTTCTTCTATATATCTTGAGATTTGAATATTTTGGGGGTATATCGAGAAACTCCAATTATCTTGCTGTATGTTACTGGGATTTCTATTCCAACGCTCCTTCTCTACGGTGATCTGAAATGGTTGCTTCCAAAACTGCTTGAATGCTTGAGTAGATACACGTTAAATACCAAATCACTCCTTAGCTAAGGACAATAGTACTGATTTTGCGAACTTACGGATAGTTATTATTTGTCTGGACTATTGGCATTGGCACCAGCAATGTCCCTTTCTGCAATCTGGATTGGATATTACAGACCTGAATGGAAAACTCAGCTATTAATGTAGATGATTGATAGAGCAGCGCTAGGAACTATATTTTTTAAATAATTGATGGCATGAATGCAGAAGACGTTATCAGATATATGGAACCAACAAATATGGGACAGCTGTTCCATTAATTTTTTAATGTGTTTACCTACAAAAACGTTAATTGTGGTGGTGGTGTGGATGATATTCCCATGGGGGATTATTTTTTTTTTTTTCTCACGAATCAAAAAATCTAATGCACCATTGTCGTCACATTTTCAGATTGCTGCCGAAATAGCTGCACCACTTGCAAAAACCGAAGAGATCGTTCTTATTGGTGGCAGCGATCACTGTACCGGTGATGTAACACGCCTTGTTGGACAACTGCCTCCGGCCATAAATGCACTGACCGGTGTCGATTTATCAAAAGTGCTTTCAAAAATTCCGGGAGCTAAAGCGTAATCGTAGATAATTTTATTAAAAAATTTAAATTCATAAACTCTAAAAACCTAAAAACAAAAAAAAAAAAAGGATTTTTTACATCTTAAAAAAAAAAAAAAAAAAAAAAAATTTAAGAAAAAACCAAAACAAAATATTTTGTCTATTCGATCGCATAAATTATTGTGTATTTAGCATTTTTTTTTTTTTAATTTGTTCGTGTTTTTTACGCGCTATTAAAAACATTTTTAGCGTATTTTTATAAATGATATTATTACCATTAACTTCATAAACCTAGGCGTACAATTACCAGAAATATAGCAAAATTTTGTACATACAATTCATTTTGGTCGTGGTATTATGTATATTGTGTTAAAAATCATCATTAGTTTTGTTTTTTGTATTAACATTTTTTCTATGTATATGTCGTTTTTTCGATATTTAATAGCTTTTTGAAAAAGAAATATAAAAATAATGAAAGAAAAAAAAATTAATAATAATTAAGCCAAAAATGATATATTTTAGTTGTTAGACAGTATGAGTGTAGTAGAATTAATTGCTATTTTGTTAATTTGATATTAATTAATTTCTTTGTTTCATTTTCAAATTGTTTATAGAAAAAATTTCAAATTTCATTAAAAAAAAAAAAAACTTCATTTATATTACGTTAAAAATCAAAATAATATATTTAAGCCTTTGATACAATGGTGTTCGCGATGACATCATTGACAGCTGTCAAAACACACATTGAAACGCCATTTGTTTAATATCCACGTAATTACCTCATCTCCATTGCAGTTCTATTACCAGCGATAATCTGCCTTTATATAGAGGTAATTTACTGTAACGCGTTTCCACGAAAAATTTATACTGTGCGGATAATGGAAACTGTCAAATGTCAAAATTGTTGAAAATTTTTTTGAGAAATTGTTTATTTTCGTTTTTTATATGGAGAACTTTAAAAATCAAATCAAGAGAAACAGAAAGAAAATGTTATTTTACAGAAATAAAGTATTATGGTATTTCTTCCCATTCCGGGAATAAAACTTTCAGATTGGCTGATATTTTTTATGCATATGGACATGTAGTCCCTTCTTTGTTTTAATACATTTTTCTTATATTTCTTGGATGAAAATATTATATTTAGAAGCCGAGCTGTTTCTTCTTCCATCTTTTCCCTTCTGTCAAAACAAAATTTTTATAGATATTTCCAATTTATGTCATAGTTACCATCAATTTTTTTTTCGTTTGCCGACAGTAAATGTTTGATCAGACTTTTTTTCACACCGGTAACGTACGTTGATCGTTTCAATTACAATAGTAAATTACGGTCGGTACATTACCCTCTGGTAATGGAGATGGGGTAATAAAGCGTTTTAATAAGCTGTCAAATATAGCCGTCGAACCGGTTTCATTGTATTCTCGTGGGCGCTCAATCAATTTTTAGTGAAATTTTTTTAATTATTATTCATGTATCGTTTTACCGTCAAATATTAACACTGAAAAAATTATATAAAAAAAAAATAATTTTTAAAATGTCTATTGAAAAAATTTGTCAAATGCCTTAAAATGTTTTTTAAATTAATTATTTCTTCTCTATTAAAAATATTATTTAGTAGACATTTTTGAAATATTTTTTTTTTGTGGAGTGTAAATATTTTTATGTCACAAATTATTTATTTATATAGAAAAGGTTACTCCAACTGTTCCAAATGTTCCATTACCGCATTCGAATAAAAATACAA
>JANSTT010016352.1:314-21105 GCA_026745375.1 Platyura marginata | reverse complement strand
GAAAAAAAACTAGTTTTAAGTTAATAGAGAATTGAGAAATTTACTTTACATTTATATTATTTTTTTTTTGTAAATTTCTACCCAAAATTTGTCTCAGTAAGTAAGACTTGTGTATGAATTAGTGAAAAATGATTCATTGTGTTAGTGTTTAGCATTCGCCATATTACTTTGCCGACTCCTGCCTTACACCTATTTTTTTTCCACAGCACTGTTTATTGTTACATATTATTTTTACTTTTACTGTATTGTTATACATACTGTGAAATATTTTATTTTTAAAATGAATTGTTTGGATTTATTTTTGTACACGTTAAATTAACATTTTTGAATTTTCTACATTAAACATTTCAAAAACCATAAAAAAACATTTCATACCATAAAAAAATCCTCTAATTCAGACTTCCTCTAATTAAGAATGAGCTACCCCCCAGTCCAGTCTGAATTAGTGGAATTTTACTGTATTGTTGTTTAAATAATATATCTAATTCAGACTTTGTTGTGTTGTTGTTGAGAATATTCTCGTAAAAAGTTTCTGACTGGAGAATTTTCTTTTTCTTTTTTTTTTTTGAGGAAACAATATTAATTTTTGATAATAAAAGAAATTCATACTAATTTTCAAGAATTTTCTTATTTCTAAAAGATTTGTTAATTTTGAGGGTAAATTAATTAAAAAAAAAATTAAGTAAATGTACATTTTTGCATATTAATTTATTATTAAAAATTAATTTTTTTTGCTCAAACAATAAATTTCTCTCTTAATATTAGAAAATTCTTCAGTCGTCGATAATTTTTCAAAACACTAGTCTGGATTTACAGATGAAGCGAAAACAATTTAGAGAACCATACCTACTTAAGTGTTATTTATTGGGATGAAATTGTGGAATTGAATAACTTGAGTTGAGTAATTATTAATATATATGATACTCCATTACTAATTTTACAATTAATACTTGTCCCGGAACAACATAATTATTCACTATTACAATTTGCACCATATAAGTACATAACTAAAAGTTCTCCACTGAATTTTCGATCTTATCTAAATTACAGAAATTTTTACATATAGCCGAATTCCGGTCAGAAAATTAATTGGACAGCCCTTTAATTGTCACATTACATTGGAAAACAATTTACATCTAAATTAATTTCAATTCATCCACATCTATAACATAATAAAGTCATTAAAATGAAACTGAGAAAAAAAAGAATTCTTTGTACAAAAGCCAAGAGACCTTAGAGACGAAAACCAATAAACTACCTCAAGAGTCGAAGAGTGTGTGTTGTGTAAACGAAAATAATATGTTTTGACTTGCCTAATGTTTTGATTATTTAATTGGTTGAACTAACAATAAAATATTTTATTGCTCGACTTTATGATGAAACATAATAGCCATTGACTTTTTGGTCAATTATGTAGCCTTATTTCTTCTTTTTTTTTCTTTTTTTTTGCAGCCATAACTTTTAAACGACATGGTTTAAATGTTATGCGAAAGTAGTTTTAAAGATTTTTATTAGTTTGGCGAGTAATAATGTTTAATCTGTCGATATTATATGTTGGTACTGGGACTGAAGTTCAATTATAGTAATGTAGTGTGAAGTGGTCAAATTAACAAAAAAAAAAAATTCCTTAATGATTTTAAGCCTCACTAAATTCTTATTGAATTTGAGCTAACGAATTATGTATGTATATGTAATGCAATTTTGATTTATTAAAAAACCCTCGTAAATTGACAACACTTTATTCTGATGATCTGCTTGATCCACCTATTCATACGAATGGACCAGGATCAATTATAACAACGTAGATTTTGGAAAATTGTTTTTTAATTATTATTTTGATACATTTTATTTAGTAGTTGAAATATTTCAGAGATTACTACGATGTACTATACATCCATATAGGTAATTACAGAAAAGTAGATAATTCTCAATAAAATCGTACAATGAGAGAGAGGAAGAAACATCACTAATGCCTTTCCAAAGAATTTTTATTAAATACTGGAATTTTAAATGTTATACAAAATAGCACTCACCATAATGTCATTATAAACGACTGACTGACATCATTTCCCAATAAAACTAATTTACAAAAAGCTTTTAGCGTTCACCAGAAGAAAAAAAAAATGCTTATTAATTAGTATACAAAAGTCGTATCATCATGTCACATACAACATTTAAAATTTGACATAAATTTTAACCATCAAAACCATAAAAATATCAATAAATAAAAGATTTTAAACAAAAAAACCATCAATATGCCAACAGAGCGCGCCCACTGATTCCAAAAAGCCAGCACTCAATCTTACCTATAATAATTATTATTTAAGAAAAAAGAGATTTGTGATCCAAATGGAACGTATGTATGAGGTGCAATTTCTGATTGCGACACCTACACTACACAACACATCCTTCATTTAATATGCCATGTATGTACACATTGTTTGTGTGTGTGTGCATTATGTACATTGGCTAGTAGAGTGTGGCAAATGCTAAAAAAGGGAATAACTTGTAATAATACCTATGGGCTTCTTAGGAAGCGTCGTGACGCCATTTTATTGCACAGCAAGTGATCAATTTTATTTATTAATATGTTCAATTTATGTGATTGTGTCATGCCATGGACTTTAAGATTTTTATTAAATATATTGATCATTCAATGAATATATATAAATTTGAAAGATGAATAATTGAGAGGTGATCGAGTTTTGGTATTGTTATTTACGATTGTTATTAAAAGTATACAAGGAAGTTGATCATAAATATTATGTTTTATTGTTTTTAAAATATTTAGCATTGTTTGGTATTTAGAAAAAAAAATAAGAATTATTCATTTAAGATGCTTAATATCTCCAGCAACAAAAAATTTGAAGGTTTTTATCCTGTGTTAATCTGCATATATTGAGATTTCATAAGAATGGAGCATTCTGCACTATTGATTGTTACACTAAATTAATGCAAAGAAGTTAACCACCTTTAGACGTGATGGGAAAGATCTAGACTAAAAATTTATTTTACCACACTATATTGATCCCTATAGAACAGATATCAATTTTATGACATTTATATGACATTTATTACTGTTGGAGCAAATCCAAAAATAACAAATTTTATTTGGGCTTACCTGAAAATAATTAAAAAAAAATATTAAAATTATTATTATACTTAAATTTATCATTATTTATTATTTAAATTAAATATTAAGTAATAAATCAGAAGTGGGTATACTTGTACATGTTTCGTATGAAATAAATAAAAATAATCATTGAATTGACAATTGACTATAATTCACTCTCGTAGAAATAAAAAAAAATTGTAAATCAAAAAGTCACGTACAATCAGAGTTTAAAAAAAAAAGAAAAAGAAAAAAACCCCAATTCCTTACAAAATGTCAGAACATCAAACCTTCGGATAAAACAGACGTCCATCTAAGAATTTTCATTCATTTTGACAAATCTTGATGTTATTTATTTTTCTATTTTGTTTTTCCTTTCTATTTTTTGTTTTTTTTTTTTTTTGTTTCATATAAATAACATCGGAGAGATGTATAAATCCTCTTAATCAAACAGTTGTCATATTGCAAGATGTCTTGAAATTTTCAAAATTAACACTAAACGACTGTCAATGTCCATCTTCAAAGTTTGAGACATGTTGCCCAATGTCCATTTTTTCTACATTCTATATATCTTCACCTACATACTATACCTACCAAAAAAAACCCTATACTTTTACTCACAACAACTATAGATTATATTTGTATTTTATCTTTTACAGCACAACATTATTCTATATATCTTCGTCCATATATATATATATACTTAGATATATCCCTATACTTATGTACAACTGTCACACATGAACACATTTTGGATCACTCTTAAAAATTGCTTTAATTTTGAAGTCAATAAATAATGATAATTTTAGTGGGGCACTATGTCACAAAATTATCAATACAATTTTCGTTAATTTATGTGTAGTTATTGGAATAGATGCAATAAGTAATTTCTTTCCGTATTGACTAATTAACGTTTACTGTTACTTGTCTTATGGCATTGCTATATATATACAGCTAAAGAAGCTGTCACCTAATTGACTTGACACTTGATATTAATTGCTAATTAAACATAGCAAAAGAATAGGTATAGTGACTCCATTTGAGTTAATTACAAATAAACATCGAAAATAATTATACAAAACATTTACCTATTTAGAAATTATTCAATTCAAATAAAATAAATTTCCGAAAAAGGATATATCCATTTTGTCCGTCTATTTAGTGACATTTCCCATCGAATGGCATCCACACTGTCATCCCACATATAAGTATATTAAAATCGACCGACACCCCCCATCCCTAACATTCCCTATCCTATCATATATAGTTATATAGGAAGAGGAGTTATAATAACAGGAGAAAAGACAAAAGCAAAGCGTGACGCTCAACTTTCAGAATTACTTTGACGTTAATCGTGTCTAATGTCGTTGGTTGTTATTGAGATGAGACAAGGATGTGCTGTCAAAATGATATTCAAATATCATAGCTTATTCATGGTAATTTTCACTAAGTTCGTTACCGATACCTTCCCCGTTGTTTCTATGGGGGTCCTTATATGTTTTTCTCATAATATACTTTTACGAGTACGTAACATTGGATAGTTTAGTGGAATATTTTCGTCTGTGCTACTAAAGTGGATCATGACAATGGTGTTACTGGGAAGTTTAGTTTTGCATATATGTATGTATACCATTGAAGGAAAATATGTACATTAAATAGTTCAGTTTATGGTATAGTATCGAAGCTGCACGTAAAATTTAATTATAGAAAATGATCCTTTCTTTCCTTCAATGAGATTTATTTAAAAGAAAAAATTCGCAATGTCTGTTTTGAGATGAGTTTTTTTATTTCAATTTTCTCAGTGACTAATTAACTTCAAGGATATAATCGCAACCATTTCACTAGAAATGGCAACCTTTTGTTCTGTCCTTTGATATCCTTGTACGTATAATTTAAATGCCTCTGCTATTTTGATGAGTTCTAGCGTTAAATATAATTTTAGTAATTATGGTACATTTGATCCAGTCAGATTTAGTCATTAATAATTCATATTCAGCTCGAATTCTTATCATTTACACAGAATTTTTGTTCGAATGCATGACAGTTCAATTTTCTTTAATTAATTATATACCCCACTCCATTTCTACAAATGTCAAACGACATGTCATCACTTTAATTGGACAACCCAACATGCTAACTAACTAACTAACTATAGTCATCCATTAAAAAAAAAACGAAAGAAAATAAATTTTAGATTATTAAGTATTCGACCACCTCCAGTGCATAAGAAATCTTTTTCTTAAATTTACTGCATGCGTTGTAGATATTAATAACGAAAATAATATGTCCTCAAACCTTAATCCCGTCGAGTAAATTACCTTCTTATATATTATACGAATATTTTTCTCTTTTTTGTTTAATTTATGTTTATTTTGAAATTTTAATAACAATAAACTAATTACGTATTTTCCATTTATCAAATTTTTGTTTGGTGTTGACATAAAAAAAATTAATTCCATTTCCAAACTATTATTATTATTATTATAGAAATCAAATCTTAATCGATTTACACAAATTAAAAATAACAGTTTGGCCAAAAAACGATAAAAAATGTCATTTCAAATATAACCAAAAACCATATACCGAAAAAAAATATCATTTCAAAATGATTTATGTGAAACAATCCGCTGTATATTAAAGACAACATTAAAATGACATCAATTTAAGCAATTTATTGGTAAACTATCGTTTCACACCGAAACACCAAACCAAATGGTTAAATTTCAAAATATTGTAGTTATATTCAAATCGTATAGAGTGGCCGCAATAGACACTTAAAAATATTATTTATACAGTACTGCGAAAAAGTTCTACAACTATGAGGTAATTTATCATTCTGAAGACCTCGATTTTCGTTGATCATTGGTTCCACAGAAAGCCGACACAAATCGAAATAATCTATTACATAGTATTTCTATAGGACTTCTTTTAATGGGTCTCATCTAAATAAATAATATCGTGAAAACTGAGCCAAATTGAAACCCATAATGATTAAATTTAAAAAAAAAAATCTTTAATTAATTGCTATGCATAAACTTCGAAAAGACGCAAATCGAGGATCTAGTGTATAAATAAAATAATAAAAAATTGACTCTATGACATTTTCATTTTGTCTTTTTCGTATTTTTATAAGATTTAGCTGCACTTACAAAATTCGTAATTTAGAAATCTAGTAGAGGGGTTATTTTTAACAAAAAAAATTCTTCCTCAGTAAGGACCTGAAGAAACCTCGAACTTACTCGCATTACAGTATAAAAAATGTCGATTTGAGACTATCTAATTTTAATTATTGGTCGAAACATCAATTTAATTAGAAATGTAAACTTTGTGTTGTTCAAATGTGTAGATCGGGTATATAACCAAAAATCATATAAATGCACCAGAATTTTTTCACACCACTGTATAAATCACACAAAAGTAATAATAAAATCCGATTGAAATTATTGAAATAAGAATTTAAAAAAAAAAAAAATCAAATTTATATTCACATCAGATATCAGGTTTATGTTCCTCCTTGTACGTTATTTATCTGATGATCATAACCATAATTCATGTCATCGGATTGAATCACTCAACTCTAGAAAAGCTCAAACCGTCTTTTTTTTCTTTTTTTTTTTTTTATTCTTTCGTAGCATTTAACAACACATCTCATCTAAACAAAATTATAATAATATGATAAGTTATAATGATTAACGCCATAAATTATGATGTAAAATAATCAAAATAGAAGAGAAAAAAAAATGTCAATCGAAATGGAATTTTTTTTTCCTCTTCAAAATGCGTGTATAAATAACCCGGAATGGTATGGATGAGCCCAAAAGCCGGCCCCGTGAGTGTGTTGTCAGTTGATTTATTTTAATCATTTGGGATTTTGGGTTTTAATTAAAACAGATTATGCCTGCGTTGTGAATTATTAATCGAGCTGGTCCATCGGAATGCCAAATGATTTTAAAATATATAATTTATACCTAAAATTATACTTTATGGAGACGTGGTTTTTTTTTATCTTTTACTGTTTTTTTTTTTTTATTTTTTTTTTAAATTTATATCGCAATAAACTTGAGTGTGATTTTTATGTATTTTAATTTTTTTTTTCTTTCATTATTTTATTGTGCAACCACACTAATTAAGTGTAGAGATTTTTATGAGTGTCAGTCGGCCTTTTGTACTTTTCTATTAATTTTTATTTAATAAGTCAATTAAATTAATTTTATAGATGGTTTAAAAACAATTAACAACTACTATAATTACGGATTAGATTTATTTTGTTTGTTTTTATTAACCCTTTGAGGCCTGAACGTTTGTCAACTTATATTTATTGAAATTTTACACTTTTTCTAGCTAATTTTTGGTCGTGGAATTCAAATCTGGTAACATTTTTTTGATCCGGATGCTAGGTACTTCAAAGAGATTCAAAGAGAACAGAACACCGCAGAACATCATCTTTGCATATTGCATTAAGACTTTACTCCACATAGGGGAAGATATTCTAATCTCAACGAAAGCCTGACTAAAATTCATAAAAAGACATGCATCTACAGAAGAATTGACATTAACCTCCAAATAATTATAAAACAAATACAATGTTCCCCCATTCTCCTCTGGGGCGGAAAATATCGGTCAGCGAAAATCTGTTCGCCCATGAGGGATGTCCGTTATAGAGAGAAGACAATGAAAAATTCATATAAAAATAAATTGAAAAAATTAAAATTAAAACAAAAACTAGGAAATTGGCACCGCCGCGCTATTAATTGTCAGGGAGAGAACAACGTAAATTCTATGATTGTAGGATAAAATTGAATTTTGTTCCAGTAATATTTTAATAACAATTTTCTCAATATTTTATTTTTCGTAAACTCTCTCTTTCTCTCTCCTTACTATATTTTACGTCTCCGACATTTTTTCAATGTTCTCTTTCAAATGAATTTAAATTTTTTAAAAAAATCGATCGACTAAAAATTCATAACTCCCGCAAGATAAAAAAAAATCAATCTATAAATACATCTTTCTATCTATTTATAGACTTACGTATATTTTATGGTAGGACTTTCATAAATAATTATTAAACATCCGTCAGTCAATCTATATCCGCCACAAAATTAAAAGCTCTCGTCAACCTCAACCCCATATTACAAGAAAAAAAAAAAAAAAAAAAAAAAAAAAAACAAATTAATAAAACGCCATTGAGTTTTAATTTGAAAAACTAATTAAAAATTCAATCTAATCAAGAATATCTCGCCTTTTTTCACTTCTGTAAGAGAAAAGACAGAAAAAAAAGTTGTGCACAGATAGCTCAAGCTTTGCCTTTTCCTGTATAATCATGTATTGATTGACATAGAAGTGTCAACTTCATGACCGAAGATATGTCTCTTGCAGGACTATAACAGGAACAGGATTATGGTTTTTTGTACTTAATGTGTGTGTGTGTGTGTGTATAGAGACAAGTAGAAAACGATTTTGAATATGAGAAAGAGAATTTTATAGCTATAATCGTATATGTACCTGTGGCGTGTGACGGGTGGAAAACTGTATGTTTAGTAAGAGGAACTGCATCTATGTTGTATGCTACCATTCTGTCCATCAAGTCAACCCTTATAAGTACAATGAGAAATAATAGAGAAAAAAAAATAAAAAGATGGTGAAAAAGAAAAATCAATAGAAAATTTAATTAAGTCTCATCCAGAGAGCATCATTGTCCATTGTGACAATGCAGAGACATCTGACAGGCGAGTGGATTTTTTTTTTATAAAAAAACGAAAAAACAAAACGGGAACAGAGAACTTTGTCAATTTTTTTTTTTTTTTTTTTTTTCTTTATTTTTGGATTTTGTTTTGTATTACTAAAACTGTGCAAGAAGGACATGCAGGGAATTTTAAGCGCGCACAAGTTTTTTTTTATTTTTTTGTCATTCTGTGCCAGAGAGTTGTTTGGTTTTTCTTTTGAAAAGCAAGTATCAACCACCCCCAAAATCCGATGCAGCCGATGGGTTGAGGTTCGGTAGGAGAATGGGAATGATGGACGAGTTGGAAGGAATGGACGGGAAAAGTGAAAAATATTTACAAAACGAAATTGTGAAGCTGTCTCCTTAAAATTCCTATAAACATGTTCAAATTCACATTACGTATTCAGTTGTTTTTAAAATGTCCATCTGTCTGTTTTTTTTTCGGTTTGGTGATGGTCTCCGCATATTCTATACGTACGTCTAGTATAATAGTAAGCGTCCCGAGGATATATTTGATTTTTCCTTTGCTCTGTCGTTTTGGATATTATTTGGATATATACAAATACATATCCATATATGTACAACATAAAAAAAATAAAAAAATCCGAGTATGTGTACGGGTATAAGTTGGGGGCTGCTGCCAAAGTAGTTTGTTTTTCCTTGTGAATGGGAGGACAGAGCAACGGTTTGTTTGTCGTATGTGCGGTTTTTTTTTTCTTCCATACACAAATAAACATGACCGTTATTTATAAGAATGTCTTATTAGATTTTTATTGGGCTGTCTGTCTTGGACTATGGTAAATTTGGCAGTTATTTTATTACATTCATGACATAGGGTTGTTTTGGAATTTTGTCGATTTGATGAGACAAGATTTAGCTTTCGTTGTGAATAAATTTACATACGATTAAGTTAGAATTGAAAGAAAATTTTCTTGCCAATTTTTGGTTTTTCTTTTTCTTTTCTTTTTTTTTAAGTAGGTACACATACACAAATATAGACATAATTCAAACAAGATATTTTGTGAATGTTGTACAATTTAAGATTTTTTTACTATTCTAATCATAACTAGATTTTTGTTTTGATTTTATTTGAAAAATATCAATAAAAATAGAAAAAATGTCTTCCTGAACAAATCACAATTAATTTTAGTTATTATTAGTTAATAAAGGGTCCTGTTCAAAAATTTATTACGATCTCTAAGGGGTAAGGGCGTTCGGAAAATTCCAAATAATTTTAAAGAACAAAGCTTGAAAATGTATGTAAAAGAATAATAAGCTATTGTTATTTATTTATGTTATATTTTATTGAATGATTTATGACTTCCCTATTCCTATATGGTTGTTGATTTAAAAAGAAAAAAAAAAAAAAAAAAACTTAAGACTAATTTAAATATTAATAAACTTATTTATGCAATTTACTTACTAAACTTTTGTTGCAACGTTATTAAATGATTCAGTATAATTACCGTTAAAATTATAGTGCAATTAACATATAAATATGGAAAGAAAACTTTATCGAAACTATTTTTGGGAGTTTTTGTTTGTTGTCGCAGAAACTATTCAGGAAATTTTTCATTTTTTCCCCAAGTTGGTGTACAAATTTTCTATTATCCATGTAAATATAAAAAAGTTGTGATGTCAGTTACGATGTTTATATAGAATATTTGAAAAATATACACTTTCTGACTTATTATACATATACATACATATCGACTTCATTCTTATTATGCTAAAATATTTTATGTTATATTTCCGTGACTGGCAAGTATTTATCATAACAATAAGACACCTTGCCTATTATTCATTTTTCATTATTGTTTATTAATTGAGATTTGACCGCGGTTGTAACGAAACATTATCGTTTCATGTAGATAAACGAGGCATTGTCATCTACTTTGATACACGCTTTATATTAGGTAATGTTTATTGGTTTTTTTTTGTTTTTGTTATTATTGTTTTATGGGAATATTAATAAAATTTTGAAAGTCTATGATTATTCAGAGATTTAAGAAATGTATATTCCAATAAAATGTAAATTGTAGTGTTAGTTAGACCTTGAAGGATTGCTGTATGTAATTAATTATTATATGTTTAATTATTATCATATATAATCATAATCAATCAATAAATCAATTAATTTGTTTAAGATTTGCGAGATATTATTACGTATCACCGCGGTTGGAAACCTCGTATAATTTTAATTGAACCAACAGAAAAACAAGTTAAATTAAATTTCCTCAATGCTTCCTACAAATATCACACAAACTTGCATAAATATCATCCATGTGTAGTAAGTACGTATACATATTTACGTAAAAGAATTATGATTTAATTAAACTATCAAAATTATCCCAACAAGGTTATTTATGACCTTTCGTCGAGACCGTTTCTTTTTCTTCTTCTTCTTCTTCCTTAGCAACCATCTCTCTACACCGTTTTTCTCCTATGGTTAAATGACTTTATACATTAAATTTCAATTAACATTTTAACGTTACAAACATTCTAGCAATAACTCACAACATAATTTGCAAATTAAAAATCCTCAGCAGCAGAGAGATGAAGAGCATCCTTTTTCGCCGATATACATACATACATACATACAAATATAATACCAAAAACCCTTCTACTACCATTTCTTCTTCTTCTTCTTCTACTTCCACCATCATCAGTACACCGCGCGCCACTCTCCTCCCTATCCATATATTTGCAATATATATATATATATATACACAAAATACAAACACACAACACTGCAAAAACCCCGTCGAGCTAATAAATTTCCTTGATCTATGTGCTTTTTGAGATTGTAATCTGTTTTTATCTGCGCACCATTGCACAGACTCAGCCAATAACATAACACAACACAACATAACATCACTTACTTAAATCGAAGGAAAAAGGAAAACTAAAATGAAAAAAAAATTGAAATGAAAATTCTCTGCTTGTTGTGATATATTTTACTATACTGTGTGTGTATACACAGGGCAGTCGATCTGGTTACGAGAGTGAGGTAAATTGTTCATATACCAGAAATTCCAGCATAATATGCGTGTTAGGAATTAACTCGTCCCAATAAATCTGTCACCACCATTCGATTTTAGAATGTTGGATACATTGACTTGATTCAATGCCTATATACTTACTTATTGACCGAGATAAGGTCTTTTTAAGTGTTGTCGATTCTTCCTTGCATTGGTTTTCGAAACATATAGGCATATAAGTAGCTGTATACAAAAGAATTTTGGCAATGCATAAGAAAATAAATTTAAAAAAAAAAAAAATTGCCCATAACATATATTAACGTTTAAAAGAAATGTGATAGGACAATAGATAAGGGAGACTATTTGTAAGAAGTATTCAGTTTTCTTAGATCTATGAAAAATTTAATTTCAAACCATTAAGTAGCGTAGGTTGAAAAAATTCAGTACTTCCAAAAGAAATGTTGAAGCCAAATAGTTGTAGGATTAAATAAAATTAAAGATTGGAAAATACTATTTTTCCTGTCTTTGTATATATAGAAAAGGTTTATCAGCGTCCAACACGTGTTCAAAACCTTGCTGAAACGTGAACGCAACGGTTTTATAACGATTTTGCAACTATAAACTGTGACCAATCTCCAAATGAAAAACTTTTCGTGCAAATAAAATGGCGTCGATTTTAAGAGAATAAAACAATTCAAATAAACAAATGTACAAATGAACATCCATAGTGGAATTAATATATGTATGTTTAACGCACCAAAAAATGTCATCTTCTGTCACCTACTACATTTCTATTTTAGAATTAAATTTTCACGAATCCAACTCCTACATATTCCAATAAATTCAACCTACACGCAGTTATTGATAGAAAAGAATGAACAAAAAAAAAAAACGAAAATAATTTTTGTGAAAACATCCAAATAAATCACAACAATCATCATCTGGTACCAATATTATCGTTTCTTGATACATACAGCACCATTCTAGTGTCACCCTTCCTATCCATACCATCGTACAACAAACCATCGTCACCGCCACCTTTCCCCTACCCCCACCCTCCCAAAAATTGTATTATATTCAGACGCTGTTCCCCATTCTCTGCAGAAAATAAAAACGTTCATTAAACTTCTTTACTTCATCTGCGTTTTGTTCATTCATTTGCTCATCTGTCTATCTTCTTGTCTATCTATTTGTCTGTCTGCTATGTTGCCTGTCCATCACTCACTTCGAATAAAATACAGAATCGTCCTCTTCTCTATATTGTGCTCTGATGGAGTTGGAGTGATACATTTCGTCTTTCTTTTTTACTTATAGATTTATCCAGGCAAATTCACAATAATGGAGTAGTAATAATGAAGAAAATTCTTGTTTTCTTGTTGTTGTTGTTGTTGTTGTTGCTGTTTCATTGAAAATAATTTGAAAATGAATTTGAAAAAAAAAAATGAAACAAACATCTGTACCCTGTCAATATTACTCCTTGGAATTTCTTCTTGTTTTCTATATGTATATGGTAGTTATACGGAGGTTTAATTTACGACTTTGTATTCCATTTTAAGAAATTCTATATACGTCAAAAAATTGTGCTGCCTGCCATCAGGAATGATTTAAACATCATTCCTTTTCTTTTTTTTTTTTTTTGAAAATTGTTACAACTGCACATATGTCATTCAAATCACACGGCCCAAGGACTCATACCGTTCTCGAAGTTCTCTCTATATTTTTCCCTAGCCCTAGAATAATATGTACCTTTATACAAAAAAATAACCCTACATAAATATATGTATAGATATGTATGTATGTATGTATGTATATGTTTATGTATGTATGTATAGATGTAGGTAAATGTATGCATATAGAGATTGGTGCCAACTGCTGTTAGATATAAGACAGATGGCGTTCAATCTTTCTCATACCTCTTTCCAAGAGTCCAGAAACTCCACATTTCTAGCATATTGTACTTCAACACCATCCCAATCTGTACACACACCAAACATTTCCATGGGTATTAGTGTATAGGAGAACGGGTTATCACATGGTGGTGGCATACAAGCTTTCTAGAAGGTGAAATATTTCGAAAAGCTCTGATAGTATTGAGGGTGGTACGGGAGAGAGGGTGGGGGTGTGTTGGCGATGAGGGTGCAAACATTTTAGCCATCAATCATATGGTTGATCGGGTTTTAAAAGAAACAATTTTATTGTTTTCATTTGAAAATATTCCAAATACATATCTGCCTTTGAACGAAAAATCGACAGAGACTTCTCTGGGTTTACTACTTTGCGCTGGTGAAAATGTTCCATACTACACACTACATATATGTATATTCCAAACAGTGCCAGAGCAGCATTGCAAAAGGTATATTTCTCAATCGTGGGGCAACAACATATAGAGAAAGGGGAACACAAAGTAGTCGAAAGGGTGCCAATTTGGCTGCTGTTTGGAATGGACTCTATGTCTATATAGTATATGTGTACATACCTATATATATATATATATACATATATAATACATACATACATACATAGAGAAGAGAATTATTGAGGTTGTGCATGTACATGTACAAATCGTAAAGGTGGCGGAAGGGTGCAGTATACTGAGCGCGACAGCCATCAATCGATTGTCAAGAAAACTTTCAAGCAAAAGGTTTTCTTGTTCTAGAGTTTTCGAAATAAATGTTGCTGTTGTTGTTGTTGTAACCTATATGTATGTAGTCTGGTAGATGGATATTTTTAGACAGATAAATGAATTGGGAGAGTGGTGACTAGCTTTCAAGGAATAGGATGAAGTGAATGTGTAAATTGAATATATGATTGTTCGCTGAAAAATTGAAAACACTTCAAATGAAGAGAAAGCTTTTTGACATATTGTCTATTGAATACAAATATCTATTCAATGGTCATAAACCAACCAACCCACCCACCTAATAAAAAAAAAATAAGAAATAAAAAATAATGTGCAGTAGTTACACATATAACAGAGAGATAAGGGGAATGTTAAGAATGATATTTCGTCTAAAGTCAAAATTGACTAAGTTCACAATCTATCTAATGTGATCTTGTTATTTATATAAGTTAGGTCAATTTAAGCGATACAAAACATCAGTCCGCGGGCAAAAAATTACCCGATAATAAAATATATTATAGGTGGGGCAAAAGAAAAAAGGCGACTACGAACCATTTTAAATTTATCAGCGACTACTTCTGTAAAAGAACATTTTAACAAACAAACAGTCTTATTTTGTTAATTTACGAAAACAGAAAGAAGTCGACGATCACAGGTGAAATTTTTCTCACATAAATGGACTAAGTACTAGTGAAATTATTGCGACATTTTTCGGATCTTAATTTTCGAAACGACTTTTGGAAAATTCTGTTCCAGCATAAGATTAAAACAAAAATAAGATATTTTCATTGTCATATTATTTGATTTGATTAGATTTATACTTTGCTTTTCAATTCTATTAAAAACGATTCCCTCATTCCCTCATATACAACACAAAATCATTACATTTTTATGCACTTAGAGTTTATGTGCAAATTTGTAAGTATAATATGCATGTACAAATATATTCGCGTATGAATCTACAATTTGTACACCTAATCTTTGTTTCAACAATCTCCATACAAAATTCAAAAGAAAATCTATATAAGAAAAAAAAAATAAAAAAAATTTCCTTTTACAATACAAAATTAATTTTCTTTAAAATGTACATTCCGTATTCAGTTCATGTCCTTCGTATTGGCATAAAAAAAAAACTAATACAATTTTCCGGAAAATGAGAACAAAGAGAGAATATGACAACTCAACGAGTGAGAAGTGAAGATTGTTTGACGCAATGTCAGTCTGATCGACAAGACTTCATACATATATTATACATCTATACATATATATGTATATATGCATGTAGAAGTCCCGTATATATGTACAAATTGACATAGAGTTCAGAAACTTGTTCTAGAATTTTTAACAGGATGACAAATTAAAAAAGAAAAAAAAAACCATTTACAAAAAAAAAGTTAACAAATTTAAGAATTGCATGAAAAAAAAAAAAAAAAATTAATTAAAAATTTCATTTGTACCACCACATTTAAATTTACTTAGCCACCCATTGTCCATTATTTGTATAGAAAATATCTATGAGAAAACGAAAAGTTGCCGTGCTGCTTAAGCCAAAGCTATATAGTATCGAGCCAGAAATACGTCCAGTAGTATTGATTAGGACTTCTCTTGTCTGGAGACGAGACCACTGACGAATAGACAATGGTTTGGGTAGAAATGCAGTGAGTAAGTAGATGGTTGAGTTTCTTGCTGTCGGTATGGGTAAAATAATAATAATAATGATGATGATGAGAGGGTGTTGGTGGATTTTTAATGCATTAAGCTTCAGTTGTAGAGAAAAATTATTTGAATTTTGCTTTTGGGAGGAACTTTTTGTTTTTTTCTTTGTTTTTTTTTTTTACAATAACAAAATAATTTTAACTGCTAATTGTAGAAAAATTCTTTTATTCACTCAAATCTAAAGTTTCAACTTTATGTATATGGTGTGGAAAACTTTATCGTTAGCTCTACAAATATAAAAGCTTTTGATTTTTTTTTATAATACACACATACATATATATAATTTCAATTGACATTCTACTAACGAAAAAGTTGAAAAATTTTCCATTATTTTTGCGTATACCTATTAACTTAAAAAAATAAAAAAAACTTTATTTGGATATGGAAAACTAGTAATTAAAAAGAGTTGAAGCATATAGAAAGCTCAGTTATGTATTAAAAAAAATTATATTCTTGATTGATTTGCGGATAAAGCGTCTGGATAACGAATGAAAGTCACGACCCCGAATCATGTTCGTCTGTACACATTTTTCACTTTATGAATAAATCAAATCTATACAAAAGACATAAAAATGATGAATGTGTGATGTGATTTATTGTCAAGGTTGTGAAATTTATTGGTTGGCAATTTAACAGTCTGAATAAGGCGATATATTTAACATTTAGATAGATAAGATGTAAATCAGCAGAATCATGCGAAAAATATGACGATGAGAAATGAAACGGGCCAAGTACTTTATGCATGGACCAAATGTCCCGCTTAGTGGATTTTACCGGTATACAGGTGCTTTATAAAGATATTAAATTCATTTTGGGAGTGGACAATGTAAAGTCACAGTCCAGCAGTGTCTTTTCACCGTAATTGAAATGTAATAAGTAGCTTTATTGTAGACAACAACCTTAATATACAAATTGAATCGAAAGCTTCAACAATTAATTGGAGGGTCATTTTTTGCTAGAAGATTTTTTCAGGATAAATAGACAATAACTGCTCAAACAATTCAATGAAATAGATACTTAACACTTCAGAGACAAATCAATATTTTCTTCGTACTTGTAAGTTCATGGCAGTTCAAATTACATACAGATTTGATAAATTCTAAAATAAAAAAAAAAAAAAAAATTATTAATAAAATTCTACAATCCACTGTGGCAGTTATCACGTTCCATTGCCCAGATTGAACACTAAGTCGTGCTTTTATTGCTCGAGTGATAAACTGTGGCTGGCATCAGGCAAAAAAAAAAAAAAATAAAAAAATACAGAACAAAATATCATGTGCAAGGAGGAAGAACTTTTATACGTGAACATGACCATTGCAGTTGGAATAACCTAACAAATTTAATGTGCATAATGGTTCTGGCATATATAGCAAACACTTAAGGCCACAATATCATAATTCAATAAAACTGAAGATTACCGGCGATGATGTTAGAGAGGTCCATGGTAGATGCGAAGCAGATATAAAATGTTGAACAGAATTTTCTCTTCGAGGCAACGATAATGGCAATAATCACGCGATTTTGATGTTATGAAATTGTGGCAATTACATTTTTATATAAAATAAATATTGCAAATTGTACTCTTTATATGTATATAAATAGTATGCGGCAGTATATATATGGTTTTTCCCGATGTTACCACCTATCCCGTATGTATCTACTTGAACAATTTGCAATAATGGGATGGCTTCTGGTTTTTTTTTTTAACGGCGCGCAACATCATATACATCCATGTAAGTAGATAACAATCAACAAAGCACAAAACATTTTCTTTTCATTTTGTTTTTTTTTTTTCAACTTCACGGCATTTCTTCTTTTGGTATTCATCCATAAATACTTTCTCCACAAGTCCCATCGTCACACCTGTGCAATTTAAATTACAACATAATTAAGTTCACCTCAACTTCTTAATCCGTACCTGATTATACATACATATGTATATATATATATATATATACACGCTATGTGCTATGTGAAAATGTGCGCTTAATTTACGACAGTCGCATCGCATGTAAAGTTCGATGTAGTTTATGATGGTACTCCAAAGGATGTGATTTCAAGTCGTCTTGTACGTGTTTTTGGGGTTCAGAAGATTTAGATTTTTGAATGCAATATATGAGTAGACTAGTAGAGTATAGGATGTATGAACGGCAACATGTTACAATTTATGAATAATATCGAAAGTAATGAAGTTGTTCGGGAGAAATGATAACATTTTTACACACACACATCTAAATTGTAATTCACGTATCGACATAAAAAAAAAGTCAAATTGAAAATATAGAATATTTTTAACATATTATTAATTAACTAAGTTCAGGATGGAAGTGTGAAGATTTACTAATGCAAATTCAGATAATAGTAAAAGTTTGGTATTGATATAGTCAATTCTGTATTTCAAACCAATTGTTATACTTCATTAAGAATTTTTTAAGGAACTTTTATTAAAAATATCTAAGAGAAAATTGGGAAAATCTGAACAAACAAATTTTTATTCCCGATATTTATAAATTTGATCTTAAAATTAATAATCAAAACGTTCTTAATCAATTTGAAAAGATTTCAAGTGATTTGTACAGAAATTCACAAGTGTTTCGACACATTTACTGTGGAATGCGTAAAAACGGCTAACATTCCAGACAAAAAATCAAATTTTATTTTTAAAAATTCAAAATAACTTCAAAAGATATATTAATCCCAAAACAGCTATAAATCGTTGAATTCGTACAAGCGTCAGCTTTAATTTGTGGATAGTCTTGTGGCAAAACTCCAATCCCCCGATTTTTAAAAAATCTTTTACTAATATGATATTTTTAAATCTGTTTCGCAAGGAGCGCTACAAGCTTCATACCATATATATTGACACAAATAAAGGTATAGAAAACTATAAAATGGAAAAAATAAACTTTCCAAATTCAACATTTAACACAAATTACCATATACAATACATACATAAATATACTTTATATCTTGTTCATAAGCTAAAATTTTCGCATAAAAAGTAAAACCCTAATCCAATTTCAGAAGAAGAATTTACATTCACCTATACTTAATACAAATTTCTATATTTCCTTAATGAAAGTTCTTGCAAGGACTATATAAACGTAACTGAATGCGCAAGGATTGCCGTAAAAATGAAATAAATATTATGAAATCACCATACACAAGGGAATCATTTTTCTGAAATTAAACAATCTTACTTTAACCAATTTTCTGTCTAATGCGGATCTTATTACAGTTTTTCATCTGCACATAATTTACAAAATTTTATTTTTGTGATGAAAAACAGAAAATAATTTCACTTTGTCTGTGTGTATATGTAGTAGGTACTGTATACGTATCCTGAACACTCTTGAATACAAAAAAAAAAAAAAAAAAAAAAAAGAAAAAGAAAAGAAGTTTTCAGTGAAATTGCAAAACATTTCAAATATATTTTGACACAAATCTTCTTTCTTCTGTTTTCAACCACTTGCATGTCATACAGCCTCGAATATAATACAAAAAAAAAAAGCACGCCTGTAGTATATAAATTTTTAAACATGGTTCGCCCATTTTTCTGAACAGAAAATTTCATTATCGGCAAAGGACATGAATATTGCAGTATATCCTTGTGTTATATTCTTGTCGGAAGCATCGTTGAATTTTCCTTTTTTTACATTTTTTTTTGTTGTTGCCTTTCTCTTATACATACATAGTATTAAAATTTGCCTGGTTTAGTGTTTACTTGTATGTACTATAATTCGAAAAACTCAACACAACTACATAGATACATGTGGATGTTGCGATGTATCGAGTTGATTAAATAGTCTGAACAGAATCCCCTTTATAATGTCATAACTACTATCTCTAAAATATAATCCTTATATAATTCGAATATTGAACCATGATTGGCATTATACTAAATTGCTTTAAAACTGCAGTGACTACATAGAAAACGATACAATTCTTACATTATATATTTGGAAATTTTTCTTCACTAGAGGATACAGGCTAGATTATGTATTAGTTAGCAAATATACACACAATTTGAACACAAAAAAAAAACATTTTTCTAAATATACAAAATTTTGATGAGAAGCCCACTTTTACTGTAAATGTACTATTCTGTATATATAATAGTCTACCATCTTTTCGTAATATCTACAAAATTATCTATCCTCTCATATAAGCACAGCACAGTATTGGGAACTGTTCAAATATTAAATTCAAGTGTTTCTATGCAAACACTCAACTTGAAAAGTTTAAATTTGCCACCCACTTGAACTGTATACACATATATACACGGATTCCCCCCTACCAATAGCACAGCACAGAAAATATCTCAATTCAAATCAAAAACTTTTCATAAAGATAAACTTAAAATTTAGCACCCAATCTCGTCGACAAAATATCCAAAAAAAAAAAAAAAAAATACAAAAAAAAAGAAGCACAGTAAGCCATCACTATTCTATATATATATATATATATATATACACATAATACACATACACACATTCAATCTCTATGGTTATTTGAGATCTCATCAAACATTCCCCCCCCCCCCCCCCCCCCCCCCCCCCACCCCACCCCCCCCACCCCCCCCCCCAATCACCCACAAAAAAACAACAACAACCACCACCACACACTAACACAATCAACAC
>JANSTT010016341.1:8886-21112 GCA_026745375.1 Platyura marginata | reverse complement strand
ATAATTGGTTTGTATCATCGTCTTAGGGTTATCCATAAAGCAATTACTCTAGGGAAATTATATGGATTGAGGATAAGAGTGTAAAAAGAGAAAATAATTTTAGCTTTTAATATCTCTTGTGGAATATATATATATATTACCTACAAAGGCATAGAGTCTAAATGATTGTTTCACAACTATGTAGAATTGTAGAAAAAACAATAAGGCTTTTGATAACTTCACGAAAAAATATTAAGATTGGAAATAAATATCAAAATCGTAGGCTGAAAAATGTTCATCAACCAGTAAGGATGAAATAATTGGCTACGCCAACTATAATATACCAATATCAGTTCTTTATCTATTATGTACTACATACTTGTCCTTAACCTATTGTTCTCTGTACAACTCAAATAAATATTGAGCACTTATGTTGAATAGAAATGATTAAAAAGCCTAGATATGAAATAAAATCGATTGCAGCGCCACAGCACGGTAGGCTGTGAAACTTTTTCGACTAGAAATGAATTCGACTATCCCGAATTCGATAAATTTAAATTTATAATTAAAAACCGTAGCGTTCTTAATTGATTTGTGGAAATATTCAAGAGATTTGTATGTATTTACTAAACAAAAAAATTCAATTCCATTTTTTCATTTTTTCAAAATTTAAAATAAATACTAATTTAGGCTTAAGATAGGCTTAGATATACAGGTAGGTCTCTTACAACGCGGTAGATACGTTCCTAGAAAAGACCCAGAAAAGACCGCGTTATAGAAAAAAATCCGCATTATCTGAACTGCGTTGCAGCGAAAACGCGTTGTAGAAGTACCGCGTTGTAGGGGGCCTACCTGTATATATATATCGTTAAATTTATACAAGCCTTCCCTTTAATATGCATGTAATATCGAGCCTAAATTCGAATCCTCCGATTTTTAAAAAATCTTTTACTGATATGATATTTTTAAAACAGTTTTCTATGGACATGTCACCCCATGTCGATGAACAGTCGGCAAAATATTTTTTTTCTGATAGATATTAGAACAATTGTCCCATATTTAAGGAGATACAATTTTTTTTTTTGAAAAATCTAAGAGGCAAGAAAAAATTGAAAAAATCTAGAATTCCCAAATTTCATAAATTTACTCTTAAAGTTCATAATCCTAACTCCCCCAATTTTCCAGAGCCATTTCCGTGCAATTTTTCCGACTTTGTAAACTTACCGACCTTTGACCCGCTAACTACCATATAATATGTACATATATGACCCCCCCAATTTTTATTGAGTTATCCTATCCTTCATCTGCCTGTCCATGAAAAGCAATTCGCGATACCGTTCACTTGGCTCTAGTTAGATTTTTTTCTAAGATTGCTTTATTTTATTGGGTATTATTGTACCCAATAGTCGTAAATGGGTTAAATGCGCATAACCTGACACAACAATCGAAATTGAATTACAACAACACAATTATTGAGTCTTATCAACTTGAAATAGACAAGGGTGGGACAATGCCATTGAATTCAACTAAAAAACAAAAACGCCATTTGTAGGAGCATCCATGACTAATTTTCAACAAAAAAACCCATTACTATATTTCCCTGTATAGTACAGAGTAAATGTAATTCACTTAAATATGGCAAAGATAAAGTATATTTTAAGTAACCCATGGATATGTACTCAGTGGCTCATTTTTATTTTGTGCACATGAATTTTTTTGGAAAAACAAACAAAACTACCTCCAGAGATAGGTGGTAACTATTTTTACATTTTCACTTAAATATAAGAGCCCATCCCCATACCATATACAACATCATGATGCTATTTCCATTGCTGCTGTCAACCATGTTACATTAACTCTACCCGCAAAAGTCAACAACTGCCTAGGCGCTATTTGAATACAAGCAAAACTTTAAATTTAAAAGCTCAACTCACACAAAAATGTTTTCGAATTGACTACGGGCACAACATGTACATAGAAAAATATGGTTCTGGTACTGGTAATAATACAATGATACTGTGCAGATAAAAACTAAGCTCCAATTACTGTCTCCGAGCAATTACATAAGGCCTATCTGCATTTTGTTTAATTAAAATTATCATACAAAAGCTTTATAATTAATACTTTCGAGAAATTCGGTTTTTTTTTCTTTTTTCGTCTTTTTGTTGTTGTTGGTATGTGTCTGTCGAGCATCGTTTTTAGACATAATTACCCACTTTTAATTAAACAAAAACCATACCATCTTCTATTATTAAAATATGGACCTATAACCTACAACACATCATGGGTTTGGGTATATATGGATGGGATGGAATATTATTTTCAAAAGATCCATTACCGCATGTCCATCAATTAAATACAGAGAAGAATGATTTGCATTTTTCAATAGTCTAGTCTAAACTAAAAATATCTACCTCCTATACCGTCAGATATTTTAGTTTAAGTATGTATGCAGTGGCGGCTTGTGAGAATTATTAATCATGGGACTATTTTTAAAAAAAACTTACGTCATTTTAATTAAGAAAATCGAAAAAAAATTGGGTGAGGCTGCGAACATCTTGACCCTTTTTTGGGCGGTTTTTTAAAACTTTGTCTTTCTTTATTATTTTGAATTTTAAGCATTTTTTGCGAAATAAAATTTTTCCATACATGAAAGGGTTAACCAAAAAAAAGTTAAATATAATTAAATTTATTCTTTGTTTTTAGTGCATTAATATATTTTTAAAAGTTAACCTTTTAAAGGCACCATTTGAACCTTTCATGATCAAAATGTATGGACCTTAAAGGGTTAACATTTTCTAAATATGAAAAGTCTACAAAAGTAATTACAATTAAATTTTGAGAACGATGAGTAACTTTTTGAAAATTCTTGGTTAACCCTTTGATGTTCAAAGGACCTTGGACCTTAAAGGGTTAACTTTTTCCAAAAAATGTATTTGACAAAAAATGCTTAAAATTCAAAATAATATAAAAATACAAAGTTTTAAAATCATATCTTTAGTATTAAGAAAGTTCAAAATTGGGGTCACTTTTTAAAAAACCGCCAAAAAACGGTCAAGATTTTCGCAGCCTCATCAAATTCTTTTTTCGATTTCTGTCATCAAAATGACGTAAGTTTTTTAAATAATTCTCACGAGCCGCCACTGTATGCATGTATGTATGAATGATTAAACAAAATAAACTTACCGGTATTAGAACATTTTTGGCATCCCAACAAATCGCTTTGAACGATCCTCTTCTTGTGACTTGCTGAAAACTATCAAATTGATTTTTCCAATCATACGTTACCAGCCGCGACTCTAATGTCATGCCGGCCAATTCAGCAGGCGACGCAATTAATACCGGATTCGAACCACTGTCATAGATGAACAGAAGACGCAGATGGAATGAAAGAAAGAAAAAAATTAATTACTTAATTGCTTTAATGATTAATTAGATAAATCATACATTGCCAGCTCTTGTATGCCAAGTGAATGTAGTACAGTCGGTAGACTGGGCAACGAATGGCAGGTTGTTAGTCTTTTTTGTCTTGGATAATAATACGTTAGGACGGTACAGCTTTCTTCTCGTGTCGTTAGTCCGCCTTCAAAAAAAAAAGCAAAGAAAACCAACATAAATTAATTCAATTTATCTTATATTATGTATGAATGTGTATGTATATGTGTGCATAAGATAATCAATCAATCGACCATACCTAGAGTAATTTGATCTCGACCAGAACTATCATATGTACATTCCGATATTAAACGATCACCAGGCAGCGTTCGAACAACGGTCGGTAAACGTCGATATTCTTGATAGTTTGGATCGATATTTGTGTCATATGCGATCGGTGCAAATTCCTGTTCGTTTCGTATATGTCGAAGTCGTATCTCTTTTCCGATAAGATGCGTACGCATCATAACCGCAAATATCGAGATACCTTGACGGGGAAACGCTTTACGGGTACAGTCTTCAATGCAGTGTCCTTCTGAGACGACTCGTTCCTGGAATGGCGGTATAATGTGTCGCCAATTGGGATCCATTCCTATTTTTTGGGAGAAATGAAATTAATTTAATAAAAAATTTTAATAATAAATCCAAAAATTTTGGCATTAACTAAAAACAAAACAAAATTTGATCTGGAACATTTAAAAAATTAATCCGCCATTTTGAAAGAAATTAATTAAAAAAATAAAAATCTGATTTAGGTACAAAGAATTAAAATTTCATATAAAATAATCGCTCTAAAAATAATGGCGTTTTTAATTTTCAGCGCCATTTTGCCAATATGGTGTCTCAGGTGTTCGTAGTAAGCAAATATCCGACAAAATCAATTTTTGGCCGCGAAGTTTCTCATATAGAAGCAACCCGACTATTTTATACAATTTTGCATTTTTCTGATTAATTTTGAGTAACATTTTTCACTCTATTTCTTATCTAAACTCAAAATTATCATTTTTGTACGGAATTTTTTTTCAAAAAATATCGGAAGGAAAAGAATTCTTTTTAAAAAAAAAATCATTTTTGAAATTTTGATTTTACCGGATTTATGGGTTTTGAAAATTTATTTTTCTCTATCACCATTTTAATTTTTAAATAGAACCAAAAAAATGAGAAAAATATCCAAAAAAAAAAAATATTTTAAAAAATATTGCAAGTAAAAAAAAAATTAATTAATTGGATAGCAACAAAAAGAATTATTTTCTAAAAAATTAATAAAGTAATTTTTGATTTACAGAAATATTAAAAGGAAAAGAACTTTTTTTAAAAAAATTAATTTTTTAATTTTTGATTTCTCTCAGTTTATGGGCCTTAAGTACTTTTTTCTCTTGATTGCTGATCAATTATTAGTTTTAATCTCTCAAGTAGAATTTTTAATAAAAATAGAACTCAAAAAATGAAAGAAATATCCAAAAAAAAATTGAAAGAACTTTTTTCAAAAAAGTTAATTAATTTTCAAAAAAGTTGATTGCAAGGAAAAGAATTCTTTTCTAAAAAAATAATTAAAAAATTTTTAAATTTCTAATTTATAAAAAAATATTAAAAGAAAAAAAACTTTTTTCAAAAAAAATAATTTTTTAATTTTTGATTTCTCAGAGGTTATGGGTCTTAAGTATTTTTTTCTCTTCATTGCTTATCAACCATCATTTTTTAATCTTTCAAGTAGAATTTTTGTTAAAATATAATATTTAAAAAATTAATTTTTGATTTTATGGATTCAAAAAAAAAAAAAAAATTCTCGATTTGTTTTTTAACCTCAACCTCAATTCAAAAATTTCCACACAAAAAAAATGTTTAAAAAATATTGCAAGGAAGACTTTTTTTTCCATAAATTGTTCTAGATGCGTTCACTTTTAAGGACTGTCTTTGTATCTAATCAAATGAATTACCAACAAACAACATCTAAGAACAAATGAACACAATGAACCCTGTACCTGTCTCTACATCCTAAATAGACACTAATATTAAATGATATATGGATGGATATTATCCAGTTTTTCTTTTTTTAATAATGTTTGCTGACAGTACTCTACAGTTTTATATGCAAATTATTTTTTGTTCATAAAAAAACAATTTACAATAATCGCTGTCATATTGTACAAAATTTATGAGACTTTTAATATAACATTTCTGCATAAAATAACGAAATGCATTAACATAGAAATGATTGTCTACCTACAGTAGGTACCTATGTATGTATGTACCTCTCTAGTTAGGTTGCTTCCAAATATTTAATAATTCTGCTAAAGACACCTTAACACCGTACAAAAAAATAAAATAAGAGGAAAAACCCATTTAATATTTTCCGGGTTTTGGGATAATAAAAAAAGCTCGACGGTATTAAAATGCTATGTAAATGATTTTTTTGGTTGTTGTTGTTGTTCTTCATCTTCCTTTTTAGTTGTTGTTGTTGTTATTGCTATATATATATTTTTTATTTATTTATTTTTTTGGTTTTTGTTCTTTTGTATTTGTATACATTAAGTAACCTACAGATATACATACATAGCTTTAATTTTGAAATGCTATGCTATGCAGTATGCCAGATGGAAATGTATAAAATTCAGTGCTTTTAGCACATAAATAAATAAATAAATAAATGAATGGATGATACAATTTTGATGTACTTTTTTTTTTGGAAAAAAAACAGAAAAAAAAAAAATAAAAATTTCGTATATTCGTATTTGTATACTTGAAAGTGCAAGAAAATAGAAGCAAAAAAAAAAAAAAAGAAAAACCAATGAAAACACTGAAAAAGCTTACCAATCGATAATACGCCAGCATCGTGAGTACGTAAATTGTTTGTATAGTACAATTTGAGTCCGGAACTGTCTGCTTTCTGACGTGTATTTATTTTCGTTGAATCCCCAACACTCTTTGGATTATTGTAATGTGTTTCCATCAAGTAGAATCTTGCCTGGTTTGAATCTAAAGCATAGCCAGCTTCTGGTGGAAATGTAAATCCCTAGTTTTTTTTTTTTTTTTTTTGATGAAAATACCATATTTACTATTCATATTGAGTATAGGATTTAATTTAATATTCCAAAACTAACCTCGGACCCTTTGGCCCATGTTGCTACTATAGCATTACATGATAAAGGTGGATTATTTGGTTTATAGCACGGTCTGCCCTGTTCCCTTGACATTAATTCAAGTTCTGGTGAGGCGGCCTGACACTCGTACAATATGATATGCTGCATGTACGGTATGCTGGACGGTGAATCAAAAACTGGCTCATACTAATATGTAATTAAGTTAATGGTTTGATTAAAACTTTAGTCCATCAGAGATATGTACATATATTGTGGATTATGCGGTGTACAGGAAGAAGTGACCATGTCAAAAGAATAGAATATCGTGTAATTATTGTTATGCGAATGTTTGCCGGGAACAACTTAAATTGACTTACGTTGGGGGTAAATTACCATAATTGGATTTCGTACCTGGATTTATTTTCCCTTAATTTCGTAAGTCGACTTAAGCTAACTTAAATCATACGTTTAGATATGTTTCTTAAATGTAACTTAAAATATTTAAATTTTTTGATTTATTTTTTATACTTTTTTTAAATTTTTCGATAAATTATTTTTAGTTACAGATTTTTGCTTCCATAATGTATATGAAATATAAAAGGAAAACTTTGGTTTCATGGGGAAATTTTCAAAAAAAATTTCGCGTTTTTTTCCGTATTTTCTTCACTCGATTTCCTCGTTCGCTGGTCGGCATGATATCTTTAGAATGCGTTGTGTTAGAAGCTAGAATTTTTGTTTTGTTTGATTGATTAAAATATGTCTAGAGTTTTTGGTATTGTAACTGGGTAAAATTTACACACCCCTTCGACCCTCTCCCATATAAATTTTTAGTAAAAAATGTCTTTTTGTTATACTAAACAACAAAATTTCGAAAAAATTATGAATACGAAAAAGTTTTTATTTATTGTAGTGCATATGAAGGTGCAACAGATTATAGCCAATTGTTAACCCTTATAGGACCGCCTATATTAAATTACTATAAAATCACAATTTTCTCACCATTCTTATATGAAATTGAGAAAAAATTGTAGATACAAAAATGTTTTTGGATTTTGTGTGGCATAAAAAAAGGTTACCATTTTTGATCCATTGTTAACCCTTATAGGACCCAACATACTAAATTACTTTCAAAGGGCCATTTTTTCACAAATCTTATATGAAGGGTGAGGAAAGAGTAAAGGAAGAGTGAGGAAAGAGTAAAGGAAGAGTAAGGAAATGGTGGGGGAAGGGTGAAGAAGGGTGGGGGAAGAGTGAAGAAAAGGTGGGGGAACAGTATTTTAGTATGGAAGCCGTGTAGCTTTGCTTAGCAGCCTTTTAATTATTTTTTATTGTTTTTTTTTTTGATTTTTTCCGGTTGACTAAAAACGCTGTGTACGCAAATGGCCCTAGAATGAATATCGAAATCGATTTTATTGACTTGGTCACTTTTGACTGTATGCCCATCATATATAATATACATAGGTACTTATATACATACATAACTAAGCATATAAATATATTATATAATGTACACCTACCTTAACGACATGATTCTTTTCGTTAATGTCCTGTAATTTAAACATCTTACACCAATGCAATGTATCGTCACCCTGTGGTAATTCAACGTCTTGATTTCGTAGTTCCATGGTTTTAATGTGTGTATCAATGTGCTCTGGCAGTTGTGGTTTTTGTATCAGAAACAATGAACGATATCCTTTAAATGCCGATTCAGGATCTGGTAAATTGCCCGAAACCAATAAACCACGTTGTGGCTCGTGTTCGTGATACATGTAAATAACTCTCATTGTATCATTCTGAAAATGATTATTAATTAAATGTTAATTTTATGGATATCACAATGTAAATAAGGAAATATATTATTATCATTAAATGGAAATAGAGAGGTAACAAACTATAGAGGTAGCTAACTATACAGTATATATAACTATACAGCTATAGTTACAATATAATAAAATGAGTCAATAAAATGTGTGCGGCTCCCACTTGATTTTGCGGTTCATCAGCAACACCGAATATGTTCAAGTCGTTAACGGAATGAATATACCTGACAAGGGGGAATTGTCTCAGAGACCTTGATTTTGATGATATATTGATTAGGTGGTATATACATAGAGCAAATAAACATAAATCAAAAAAATCGATTTTTCAAATAATTTATGCTTCTTTTGTAAACAATGTACATAATATTCAAAGAACAGCCCACGCTAATTTTTTTTTCTCTCGAATTAGTCCAGGTGTAATAGACGAGTATTTTACAGTGGCGAGACGTGAGTATTAATCAATCTAATCATCTTCTAATTTTAATTTTCGTCTGTGTTTTAGAGATTTCGAAAAGAGAAATAAAAAAAAATATTCATAATGGGCCGCTTCCAATAACGCGATTTTCTTTTCGATTTCCCTAACTGTCCCTTGGACATTTCTAAGTAAAATATAGAATTTATTGATAGTGGGCCGCTTAGTGTATGAGAAAAAAATATTTTTATATTTTCATTTACCAAGAATGCGGTTTTTTTGGGTGTTTGCCAACTGTGCCTTGGAGATTTCTCAGAAAGATAAAAAAATTTTCGATAGTGGGCCGCTCAATGTATGAACAAACAAAATGATTTTTAGGTTTGGAAATTTTCCAATAGTGCAATTTTTTCGATTTTTAATGCAACAAAAATTATTTTCACGGCTTTTTTTGTCTGATTCCTGTTGTGTGAATGATTCAATGATTCGTACTATCATTTTTGTATTTTTTTTTGTGGAAAGCACAGGATATACCACTGAATTCTTACTACTCGTCCAATTTCTGTCTTATGGTTAGTTTTAAATTTCATTTCGGTTTGCCTTCTCCTATATTTTTGTCTAACATATTGAGTGGCCAAGTTGAGGCCTCTAATAGTGCAGGGGCCCTAATACTGCGAGGTCCCTAACATTGCAATACCCCTAATATTGCGAGACCCCTAATACTGCGAAGTCCCTAATATTGCAATACCTCTAATATTGCGAGGCCCCTAATATTGCAATACCCCTAATATTGCGAGACCCCTAATATTGCGAGGCCCCTAATACTGCAATACCCCTAATATTGCGAGGCTCCTAATACTTCGAGGTCCATAATATTGCAATACCCCTAATATTTCGAGGCCTCTAACATTGCGAGGTGCCTAATATTGCAGAGCCCCTAATATTGCGAGGCCCCTAATATTGCAAGGCCCCTAATATTGCAAGGCCCCTTATATTGCAAGGCCTCTAATATTGAAAGACCACTAGTATTGCGAGGCCCCTAATATTACGAGGCCTCTAATATTACGGGGCCCCTAATATTGCGAGGGCCCTAATATTTCGAGGCTCGGGGCAACAACCCTTCCCTCTGATATCTATTTAATATATACTCAAAATGCCATTTTAGGTATTTTAAAGCTTATTTGACATTTTTAGAAATATGTTGAATGATACAACAACAAAAAATGAGCAAAATTTAGAAATTTATTATCCAACCAACTTCCTCTATAACTTGCCGATTTCTATTTCTATAGATTCCATAAATTCGGAAAATATTAAATACAGAACAAAAATACCTGCTCTATATAAATACAAACGTGGGCAAATTTCATTTCCTGTTATAATTCGTAAATCTTCTTTGCTATCACTAAATCACAAACCATTTTGCAAGAACGAAGACAGGAAGCCGCGAAACTTATCTACAATATTTCCTCTCTCTCTCTCTCTCTCTCTCTCATATATTACCTATCGATATACATATATACGTATATATATATCAACACTTGTACCATCAATATCTCCTTAGCATAAAATCTGCGCTTTACATTCAATTTAAAATTAATTCGATCGCATCGTACAAAATAATTATCCATCAATTTAATATCATCAGACATGTTTGCAATAAATATAATTTAAAAGCAGAGAAAATTTTATTTATGCAAAGATAAAAAAAAAAAAAAAGAAAAAAAAAATCAAATTAAATAAGAAAAATCAAAAAAACGAAAAATGATTTATAAATCGAACGGGAACAGGCATCTTTCATTTATTAAACAACTTCCACATATTCTTTGAATATAAGGCCGTATCTTTGAGGTTTTATTTTTTGAAAAAAAAAAACATAAATAAAAAGTTGTCATACCAGGTCATTTACACTCATGATGATGATGATGATGATGATAATGATGACGATGGTACAATGTGGATGGATGTGGTAGAGGTTGGCAGAGGTGTTATTAAATTCTACCTTAACTGACTTTGTACGTATTATGTTTGATATATAGTCCAGTACACATAAATAACGCATGAGAACAAGATGGGCGAACAAATAGATCAACTATACAAAAATGAATAATAAAAAAAAAAAATAGAAAAAAACATGGATTTAGTATTCATTTCCATTACAGAGTTCATTAACAATTTTTAATTATATGGATGGTGATTTACATATACATACAGTCCAATATGTATGTGAACTGATTTCAGATACTACGGGCAATTTCTACAATTATTGCTATGGATTTTTTTTTAATTACAAAATATAAAATATAATTAATGGTTTCAAATTAATTTAGAAAAAGTTTTTTTGTTTCTGAAACAGACCAAAAAAAACAAAAACAAAAAATTAAAAATTAATGGTCAAACATTTGGTGTAGACTTATTATTTCAAACAATTATAATTGATTATGTCTAATACAAATATTTCTACATTTCAAAGTTTTGTGTAAATTATGTATGTGTGTAGTGGAGATACAGTGGTTCCCACAAAAAAAAAAAATTGAACTTAACCTTAATCATCGTTGTATGAATTTTTTTATCAGACATGTTTGTATTGTAAGAAATAGAACCCCTAAATAAAAAAATATGTAGAAATGAGAGAGCCTGATTTATACCAATTTTTTTATTGTTTTTTTTTTCAAAACAAAATGATCCATGAGTTCTAACAGGAAGATTATACCTAAAAACAAAGAGAAATCCCAATAAAATTTCCGTTTAACTTCTCATACCTGTCCTTTGACTTTATATCATTCACACTTCCCCTAAGGAACCTGTAATCTACAACTGAAATCCTAACTTAAATCAAGAGAATATTGGGGTGTTTGATTTTTTATTAAAAAAAGTGTGATTTTGAATTTTTTTCTTATTTTTAACTCTTATGTGAACAGCAGTTTGTTATCGCTTCATCGGCACGGCATAGGTACAAATGTACCAACATATATAAATAGCATCCAGATAGTGACTCAGGGACCGATTTTCTAAATGAGTTTATGTATAATTATGTTATATACGAAATATCATGGAATGGAACACCTTTACAGACAAAAATTTTTTTTTCAAAAACTCGCCAAACAATCATAAGAAATTGATTACAACACGTTTGTCTCATCTTCGTCCATCCTATGCCATGTCGTACCTGCCTATACATATATAAGTAGTATTTGTATATCTTTAGGTAGCCAGACCTTATAATGAAATTTTGGAAAAAAACCTCCTACTACTTAGGAGCAATTTACTTGGAAACTTCATATAGGTACATTTGTACCTATGCTGTCCTGTTAAATGTGTTTATTACTTAAACTTGCTTTAATCAGGCAATATGACATTATAGAAGACCAAATATAGTTGCAAATAGTTTTTCGTCGGTTCGATCCGGAAGTTTGAGATCGTTACTATAATAAATAAACAGAAATATTTACGTTCAAAGTCACTATAGGTACATTTGTACCTTGCCGCCCATATAAGGGTTA
>JANSTT010016330.1:0-21113 GCA_026745375.1 Platyura marginata | reverse complement strand
ATCTATATCTATATCTATCTACATCTACATTTATGTTAAAAGTAACGTCATCATCACATTATTTAAATATTACTATTTTAAAAGTTATTATTTGATTGAAATTGTAAAGCGTATAAATATTGTCAATAAATTCTCCAATATGTCTGTGTTTTATTTCTGCAACAACATTAAGTAGGTATTAAACAAAATAATGAAAAATCAATAAATAATAAATACATACAATATAACATAATATCAATAAATTATTATTTACAAAATATATATCTACATATATATAGGTATAGTAGGTATATAATACATAAATTATATATGTATATATATACCTAATAAATTCAACAATTTAATTATAATATTTTGCAAAATTAAAAGGTTTTTATTGAAACATAACATATATACATACATACGAACACATCAGTGTTACATGATTAAACACAATTATTTGATTCGAACACCTTGCATAACGCCCTGACAGTCTAAACTCACTGCGTACAGTATATACCTACTTATATCCATGTCAACACTGTTTTTATACATTGTACACTGTACGACGTACGTATAGTGTACACGCACAGAAAATCAAAAATGTAATTAACAATTCGGACAGGTAAGTAAATACAATATATACGAGTATTTTCCTATGCAAGTGCATATAGTTAAATATCGTATAGGTAGATAGGTGTAAGTCATATGGTGTATGAGGTATTTATGTATTAAATTATGCATTAATTTCATTCATTACTTTGATTTTATTATTATTATTGGTGTTTGCACATTATAAATTATTGATTAAGTTGATCATGGGAAATTTTTAAAAAAATATTGAAATATGGCAAACATGACATTTAATTTAGTGTGTCTGAATTTTGAACAGCATTTAATTTTGTTCCCATAATGTTTTTATAAGTACATTTGATTAAATTGAAAATAAATGTAGAGAAAAGCATTGACTGAAAAGCACTGGACAACGAATAAAAAATGTACTGGAAAAATGCTCTGCTCTCTCATAGTATTCTTTCGAATTATTTAGAATTTCATAAAATTGTCCAAATGAGTTTTGAAAATTTACATTTATTTTTATTATTTACATAATTTTCCATATTTTTTAAAGTTATTATTAAAAATAATTATGCTAACATAGAGTTGTTCCGAATTTTCCCCAGAATTGTCCCGGATATATATATAAAGAGGCACTATAACAGCGTCCCGAGAGAAGTCTTCCAGACAGTTACAAAGTTTTAAGGTTTTATTTTTAGATTCTTATTTTTTTTTCTATATTAATAAAAAAAATTAAAATTTTGATATCAATTAAAAAATTGTGAATTCGTTTACATACAGGATATCAAATTTTTATTTTATGAATTTAATTAAAATTGTCTTTGCATTAACAATAAGAGAATTTTTTTATGAATAATTTGTCCCGAATTCGCTCACGACAAACCTCCTAAGATACCTACAAATATTTGGTTAGAAAATCGAAAAAAAAACTTAAAGTAAAAAAATAGGGGAAATAAAATATTACACATGTGATAAAATGTATTAAAATATCTTAATAAATAACAGGCTTACACTGATATTTGTAAGATTTTTAAAGGTGCCTTAGATATAAAAAAATAAAATCCACCTCTCACCACTCTTGTCGATATACATATGTACATATGTACTTTCACAATTTACTGCTAATTGGACAATTTTGTATAAAATAACCGTCCATCATACAGAACTTACTTTTTCTACAGGAGACTTAAGATAAATTGAATTTGCGTAAAAGTTATAATCGAAAATTCCATACATATAGCATATTGCTAGCTAGCTTTACGTTTTCGATTGTTTAATGAGACCTAATGATCGATTCGGAAAAAATTGGTAATGAAATGCTATCACCCCAAAACATAATTATCGATAGTTTTAACAATTATCAATTTCGATCAATCGTTTTTTTTTTTGGCTTGTTCGACGAAGATGGGTTGAAGTATTATTCTGCTTCAGTTTTTTTATGTAATTATATCACTTTGAAGTACGCTAGAAGTAACGTAGCGTACCTAGTGTTACGTAATGTACCGTAGTGGACCGACCAAATGACTTAGTGAGAAGTGTGGCTAGCTTACAGTCTAATAACTGTCAATGTTTAAATAATTTCGGTAAAATGATGAGTATTTGAAGTTATTGAAAAAAAACACACATTTCAAATAATCCATTTCTTTATCATTGCCATCATAACTTTTCATATGTCAAATGAGACAATATAGCTGGAGATTTATATATACAACAACAACATTGTGATGATGGAATATTTGATCTTTTGAGGTGAGCTCGTTCGAACAAAAACCAACTATCTGGAAATCATTGTGAGTCCAATGAGTCTTACAAAAATTGTTTCCATATTCTAAGAATTTTTATGGCGTTTACCATAAACATAGCTTTTTAATCTTTCCTTACTTTAGATCTAGATTTAATTCGATTTCCGAATAATAGAATGCCATACATACCCTACCTACCTTTTACCTTATTTCCTAACAATTAAAAGAAAATTTATTAAAAGTGAAAAATAAACTTTTTACAAATAAAAATCATAAAAACTTTTATTAATACCGAACTTTCTCGTAAAATAACTGAAAACAAGGTCCGCATCTCGGGGAACAGAAATCCTTTGATCTGAATAACTGCAATTGTACTGTACAATATTAATGAATAATATCATGTATCCAATTAGAACAATATACACAAATTGTTGCGTACATTTTAAAGAAACCGAACAAAAGTCAAAATAAAAATAAGCGCGTGCCACGGCGTATGCACAATCATCTTTTTGCTTTGTTGCGGTAAAATAAATCAGAGGGAAAAAGAATTCGGCAAAAATTATTTGAAACTCTAACGAAACCCGACACAAAACCAATACGATTTTCTCTATATATAGGTTGGGACAGTTTTTTGTTGTTAAATGGACTGGACATTTTGCGAATTTTTGCGAACTGAGTAAATAGCGAACATTGTTGAATATTGCAGTTAATTGACCAGATTAAAATTCTTAATTGAAGTACGCACATGAAATCTCGGTTGATATGTTTAAAGACACGCGGTACACGTTTTCGGTTAAGTGGTTTTTATCAATATTGCAAGAAAAACTATATAGAAGGTAGGTAAAGTATGGTAATTGATTAGATATAACCGTAGAACAATGGATTTAAGATGGCCATTTGCAAAATTAGTGTCTGGAAATGTTATCTTCACACAAAACAAAATTGTTCCTCTAAGATTAACGATCTTATAATTTCAATAAAAACTAGAGGAACATTTTTTTTTGTTTTAAATTTTAAACCACAATTACTATGGATAATTAGTTTGAGAATTTCGATATTTAGAAACTATTTTTTCACATTAAAACACAACTTGTGTTCAATTTTCAGAGTAATATAATCAATAGACATTATATTGTCTCTCTATGACAGGTGTATTAGATACGATTGTTCCTAGAGTTTGATTCTTATTGAGTGCTTAAAGAGATTAGACGACTTGTTGAGTTTTTCGGACCGCATATTAGTAGCATTAGCCACTAGTTTTCCTAATTCGAAAAATTCTCGAATTGAAAAAGAATACATATTTAAGTAATTTTTCGACAGTAAGTAGGCTGTTACTTAATACTTTCGTCCTTCGATATTAAACAACGACGATTCTAGAAAGGTCATACAAATCGAGAAAGAAACCCAACTGACAACACCCCAAAGACAAAGTCTCAATTTTTAATTACAAAACAACAAATTTCCAATTCGACAGACTTTTTTTTTCAGGTGAAATTATAGAAAAGATTGGTTCTGTTTTCTTGGCATTCTATTTTTCAGATGGGATTTTGTCCACATAACATTATTTAAAGTAATTTACCGACCAAATGGCTCAATGGTAGAGGTAATGCTTTTGGAACGGTAGGTTACGGGTTCGATCCCTGTCTTGGAGTAAAATATTAAGTATTTTTCTCTCTTACGGAATTTGAATCTAGGGCCGGGTGGGTCGGATTCCACATAAAAATGTAGGCCCAGAGCATAACTGCCGGTTGTCGATTCAACGAAGGAAACACTTTAAATGTTAGAAAAGAACATCTTGAGGTGTTTGAATTTGTGGAATTTGGCAATTGTAGTGTTTAAATTGAAATATTCCCAAAAAATCCCGGATTAGGGTTAATTGTGTGACCAGTACCCATACATTGTAAAAAAATTAACCGCTTTGAATGCTCTAGGAAGAAGAACATAATTTTAAGTTTAACAGACATTCACTATATTACGGTTCAGTCGTTTGGCCTTTGTCCTTGGAGGTTTTTTTTTTAATTACGGAACCTTCATGTATTTAAACATGCCACTCAATGGGAACAATTGTAATCTACTGAACAATTATGATCTACTATTGTAATCTACAACTGTAACCGAAAAGAAATAGGCACTGCAGGCTCATCAGTGTAAGCGAACGACTAACAATCGGCCTCGGAAAAACTAATGATTTTCAAAACCTAATGCACCAGCCTTAGATAGAACAAGAAAAATAGCGACAATAAAGGATAACGATTTGAAACTGACATCATTTTATGCCACAATCGCAGATCTGATTCATGTTTGGAACAGATAGCCGTTGGCAGTGAATATGTCCCGTTTGAAAAGCATACTATGTGAGGCCGAAAACCGATTACTGGTTGTATAGCTCGTATAAGTAAGTAATTAAGTATTAGGACAGGGAAATCCAAGAGCCTAATACGAACGTTAACCCTCCATTGTATTATCTTCCCCTAGAAGAAGTTAAAAATAAGAAAGGAGAACTATTATTAAAGTTATAAAAAAATATATTTACCCGTACTGGCGACTTATCTATTTTTTCTGTATAAATAAATAAGTATTGAACAGAAATGAAAATTATGTAAAAATGTTCTGTAATTTTTATGATGTTCATTTTGTCTCTATTTTCTCTACTTTAATATATTATATCAGAATTAGATAAACACAGAGTAATACGTTCTTCTCCCCTATACCTTGTTCAAAATAATAAACTTTGAAAATTTAAATGTTTTAGCTTCATGTACTTAAAAAATTAATTGCATAAATATCCACCATATATTGACATTAGAGAGAGAAATGTGCTAAAATATGCTGTTAAAGCTGTGAATATAAGATATTTTTAAATAACGTGTCAAAAATGTAATTTATTAATGTTTTAATTGTAGTTCAAATATAATTAGGGTGTTCGATCAAATTTGAGCTTAATTAAATACCACTTTTATGTTAATATTTATTAAAAATATATTAATAAAATTAATAAATTAAAAAAAAAACAACACTGAAAAATATTCTCAAAAACATGCAATGTTAATATCAAAATACTTTGTTTAATACATTTAAAAGAAAAGATACAAAATAATAAAAATAAACTTTTATTTCGTTAAAAAAAATCTCATTTATTGTTTTCTTATATTTATTAGATATATATTTATATTAAAATTATTTCGTCGCTTTACAAATTCTCTATATAGTTTATTGCTATGTTTCTTCTTCTTTTATACATGTATAATTAAATTTTCATATACTAACAACTAATATAAATTAAATACTTTTACATAATAATAATATAACAGCTAATTTTATTAGCGAAAATATATTTATTTAATTTTTTTATTTATTGTGATTAATTATAAATTATTCTATAAATATATTCGAAATACATTTTGACTAGAAATGTATATATTTTTTATTATTATTATTATTATTTTTCTATTTGTTTAAAATTGTATTTTATTGTATTAAATAAAATTTGTAATTTATTCAAAATTTGTTTTATTTGTCACTCTTTTTTTTTTTTTTTGAAAACTCTTTAAAAAACAGTTAGTGTGTGATATGTTAATTTAAATGGCTCAATAATGGGTATAAAACATAAATAAAATGAGTGTGTTTGAGTTTTTTGTATTTTTTTTTTTTTTTTGTATTTTTGTTTTTAATTAATTCTGTTTGTGGTACGAACATACGTACCTTAAATGGACATGATGGCTTCAATTTAATTTTAATAATTTTTTTCTTCTTCTTCTCATCTTCTTTCTAATAGATGCTCGCGAGTCTTGTGAACGAAACAATTCCAATTTTATTGCGCGCGTTGATGAATATATATTTTGAGATGAACGTCTTTATATTTTTCGATTGATCATACAGATATTATCCATAATGAATGGTATAAGGTACATAATATTTATAAATTCGTACAAAACAACATTATATATACATTTAAGTATGTTCGTCGATCGTACACAACATTATTACATTTAGGAAGAGAAGAAAAAAAAAAAGTAAGACCGCAACAACATCAACAACAACAACAACAACAAAAATTGTATAAAAACATCAATTAGTTCATTTCAGTATTAATTAATATGCAGATGATTGATGAACTCGATCATTTTAAACATTTAAATCAATTTTAGTTTTTTTTTCTTCTACTTCTTTTTCGTTTTTTTTTTTTTTAATTTTGTATATATCAAAAAATAAACAAAAACAAATAGGTTAAAAATGAACTACATTTTTATAAACAACATGTAACGTAATAAAAAAAAACAATTTAATAGCGTCTATTGATTTTTAATTAATTAAAATCCCATTTGTATGCATGTCTAAGAAGAAATACCGTAAATCAAAATAAAGGAAGGAAGGCCAGTATTTTAATGAATTGTAGAATATGTAATTAGGCTCATTTGTATAACCATTTACAACATTTTTCTACATATATACAATACATATCTACATATGCACGGAATTGTGGTACGCACTTACAAAAAGAGCCTTACCTAATACAATTAATTTGTATGACTGCGGGTTTTATGTTACAAATGTTACAACAAAAATTCTTTATAGGAAAAATTTGTGATCGCACGTATTAACAAATATAATTGTGGGTTCATTTGTGTGGTACCTGCTAAATGAAAAATTATCGTAAATATTTTATTGATTTAAGATTTATTAATAAAAGGTATGTTGAATGATAATTATAGTGATTATATTTTATTTATTGGGTGTTTTTTTTTTTTGTTAAGAAAATATGAATTCACACCTTTTGATTGGTTATTAATATTCCAAACAAAAAATAATAGAGTAGGTATAATCTTAAGACCTTTTGAAGTTAGATATTGCAGTGGATCATTAAATATGTATAGTATACCTATATAATGTAGATAAAAAATGTTATTTAAAAAAAAAATTAAAATTTTTGATTACTAAATTTCTAATTAATAAATTATAAGGAAAGATCTTCATTGTAATTTCCAATATTTCTACTTCACTATTTTTATGTTTTCCATAACAATTACATAACAATAACGGCTGTAAGTTCAATCACCGTACACAAATAAAATAGTTGGTTGAATTTTTAATTCGAACACGGGCGTTTGAAGAAATCCATTAGGGATTTAGCGATTCAATTAGAATATATCGCTTAAAATAATAAAAAGAAACTAGTAGATTCAAGGAACATTTTGAAATATTTTGTCGATTTTTGTTAACAGAAAATAATGTAACGTTATCGACTTTTGTCTATCATTTAAATTAAAAATTGTGGAGAGAATCTATACCTACTAATAAAAAACTCAAAATTTATCTATTAGTCCATGAGAAGTTTCATGACAATAACAAATCATTCAAAAATTATTATCTGACAAATTGTTACCACCTTATAACAAAATATATTTATCATTTTTTATATTATTTTTTTTCTAATTGGTCCACAACAATTTTTTTTTCGATTTATAGTCGAAAACTTTGATTGTGAAAAAATGTGAAAACCAAGAAAAAAAACACCAATATTGGTCCAAATAAAAAAGACACAAATATATATAGAAAAAAAAAGAGTTATTGTCCCTTCATCAAACACACATTTACGGATACTTATTAGAAAAGTTTTCTTTGGTCTTTCTTAAAAATTATTTTTAATAATTCGAAAACAAAATAATAATTAATAAGATAATATTACCGAGTTACTGTATTTAAAATATCTATTTGAGACTAGTCAGGAGGAAAAAAAAAATTGATATTTAAAAATTATTTTTCTTTAGAATTTTGCACACAGGTACACCAATCACGTTTAAACAAATAATATTGTCCCATTATACATTCATACACACAAATATCAAAACAAATACTTTGTATAACTTAAATAAAATTAAAAAAAAAAAAGAAATACATATGTATGTATGTATAGTATACCTATCAAGCCGCCCACCCACAATCGGTCATATGTAATAAAAACCCACAGAAAATTACGTTTTGATTATAGCAAGCAAAACCCGCGCTCAAAATTGTATACTTACATATATTTTCTCTTTTGTAACATTTTAGTAAAATGACGTCATTGTTGTCTGTTTATGAAATATAATTTACGAAAAAAAACCAAAATAATAATCAATGAGCTTTAACTGGATAATGTTTAAAATGCTAAAAACATAATACATACATACATATTTATGTACAACACACATATGTATATGTATAATGGGATGCGTATCAACATACATATATTCGAAAATTATATCGTCTCTGCTAGTAGATAATAATTGAGCTTTTAGCGGTAGAACCACAAAAATGTATTTATGTACGTATGGTACGTATTTTCGTACGCAATAAATGAGAGTAAATTTCGAGAAACAAAAATCCGAAAATGACAGTGATTGTTCTACATCAAGTCGATTAAATTCAATGTAAACATTTCTATTTTACATTTAATTTTGGAGCAGCAATTAAATATCTGTTTCCATTACAAAATTGAATCAATTGATTTTATTATCTATGGAAATTTAATTTGAAGTGCCCGTAGAAGGTTCATTAAAACCTTTTTTTTGTATTGACATAACATCTCAATGTACAATCGAATTGGAATGATTTCAAAAAGAATACGAAAATGACAGTACCTGACTAAGCACAAATTTCATTTTTAAAAACATTAAATAACGACCTGTATCATTGTGTCCTATATTGAAGCTTATACATATTGTATAAGAAAATAGCATTTTCACCTGTAAGTTTTCTCATCAGAATTTTCATTTATTTTTAAGCTATAACGCTTATTGGTAATATCTTAGAAAATATCGAGTTACACAGGTGAAAGACAGTGAATTCTGATACAAAAATAGTTCATTTTCTAATTCGAACGGCAATCAATATTTTAGCGAAACTTCTTTTAATTATATGTAGAAGTAGATTCTGTAAGTGGTATTTTTTCAAAAAAAAGTTTAAGAATAAAAAACTCTCTCAAATATGAATCAGGCAAAAAAGGCCACCAGATTTCTCAATGACCGCTGATTACGTCGCCAGCTGCACCAAGTCAACATCGAAGCTATTATCAGAAAATAATCGAAAGGAGCTACAAATCATTTGAAATTTGAGACAATACAGACTACACTAACTATACGCGTTGATTTTGTAGTAATTTAAATATAAATTTTACAACATTCTAAGCTCATTTTAAGACGGACAAGATTTTAATTAATAAGGTTATATATAAGAAATAGTTAAAGCCCTCGAATATACGAATAAAGAAATTCTTTAGTAGAGGTTAATACTCCTAAGGATATAGACAACAAATGTGAAAGGTCAACCTTGACAATTATTAAAACAATATTTTCAATTTGCTAGATGGTACGGTTTCGACTTTAACGCTAAAATGCACCAAATATTTTTCTAACGTAAAGGAACCAAAGGGACTTGTCAGGCCCGGTGGCCGGTTTTTACTACAATACAAATAGTCGCGCTGAAACACAGAACCAAGTATCTCCTATGTAAATATATAGAAGATAATGCATTCTGTGTTTCAAAGGGAGAATTTCTAAAGAAACGCTGGTCACAGAAAAGGATGTAACAGGGAGCATGCAGTTGTACAGCGCTGATCTAATCTATTTACAACGATCAACCGATCTTCTAGTCAAGGCTTGTCGTGTAGCTATTAGAACGCGTGTTGTTTGTTTTTCTACAAAGCGGTAAAATTATTTCCAATAAATAACATAACAGGACTTGATAGACCCCATTTGTGCCTGTTTGTGCGTTATGTTTTAACAAAATAATTATTTTTAATATTTCATTTGGACGATTTATTAACATGAAAAAATATGTGAAGCATAATATAAAAAGTTCTAGTTGATAAAGTCAGAAAATGAAATCTTTATGCGACATCAAAAATAAAAATGGCTCAACAGGCTCCTTATGTGGTCTTTAGAGTTAAACAGATCCTATACGACCACTAAGGTTATATTGTTATCGATGAATAAGGAAGGCTCTGTCTAAACTACAACAAAGTGGAAGATTTTTGGTTCGAATCCTTGAGAGGAAGTTTTTGATTCTTTATCTGGTTAAGTGTCGGTTTTCATTTAAGATTAAGAAAATAATTAAATCGAATAGTGGACATTCTTAAGTATAGTAGTAGTAGGTTGAACAGTGATATATAATTTTCCATAGCACATATTAGCTACCCCTTTGGCCTTGAGGCTAATGCTCTCTATTTTTATGTAAAACGTTAAAATAATGAAATTCTAGTATACCTATTAAATGAATTTCGTAAATTAATGAAGAAAAGTTTTGTCGTTTTATTGTACATTTATATACATACATACACGATTCGTCATTTCGGGTATAAAGTTTCTTAATTCATGGTGGGCGTCTAAAGTGTCCATGGCCTCAGGCACAGACTAATCATTTTAAATAATATACGCATTTATGTATATATATATATGTATGTATGTATGTATATAATACATTTATATATTGGCTTTCTGGTAATGTGGTGTCATCTATTACTAGTTGCTTTGACGTGACACTCATCGAGAGCATTAATTGCTAAAATATGACCATAAAATACATAAATGATGAAAGAAGTGATGGAAAAAAAAATCTCTATTCATTGGATACCCAACGAATACATACTAGCATTTGGTTTTTCTTTTTACTAGTCTTGCCATGAACTTTATATATAAATAATATAGCTAAAATTAAACATCCCACATACCACTAAACATCATGAATATTTAAAATAATAAAACAAACATTAAAATAAAATCTTATGACAAATTTAGTTGTGACGAAAATGATTCCCGCTGAGATTTTGGGCGATATAAAATGTCTCATATTTTTATTCTATACCGGGCTATATATGAGAGCAATGAGCCTTAAGTACTTGTTTGGATAATAAACAATAATACTTGAATATGGATGCATAAGTAAAGCCTATTTCTTATAACTTTTCTTCGTGGATAGAATATCAAATTTATTATATTATAGACATACATATATATAAATATATATAGAATATAGATCTATATCTACAATGTATTTATATGAAAGAAAGAAAGAAAAAAACACTGTTTTTACATCACATTTTCAAAACAGAAAATATACGGAACGAACTACAAATTACGCCACATTGGCATGAAGATTCATATTTATTTTTGGCATTTGTTTAAAAATGGAATTTAACTATCGCATACAAGCACAGAAGCGATTTGCTTGCTTATGCTTCCTTAACCAGAAGCTGTGAATCTATTTTTGATTTAATGGAACAGCCAGCAATGTTATATTTCCATATTTAATTAATTAACGAGAAATGACTATTTGAAAATTGAACCTCTATATACATATATATATAATACATAATATGTTTATGTTAATTAATTTCTAATAGAGATTTAAAGAGAATGTTTTGTTTTATTATAGATTTATAAATTTAAATAAATTCAATGTAAACAGAGAGAAAAAAAATGATTAAACTCTTGTCGGCTGCTGTTGAAGCAACTTACATACATATATGTATACATAGCACGTGAAATGTCGAATTAATGATTGACGATAAATGGCATATGTACCTTCTTTTTATATTGGTAAAGAAAGTATAAGAAAAGTAAAACGACAACATCAAAATTTTATATTAAACACTTTTATGCAGTGTGGAATGTTGAGAATTTAGAAAAAAACAAAAAAAAAATTATTGGGGTTTTTATTTTATTTTTATTTCCTCGTAAAATATATTAAAATTTCGGTTAGATGAGTGCTCATTTTAGTACATACTTATTGCCCAGAATAATACTGAAAAATAAGTACAATGTTTAATGTTAGGTTCTTTTAATTTTGATTTTGTGAAATACAGTTTAGTACCGTGTTAATCTAACTGAAATTGTAACAAATGACAACTCTATATATGAAACCTATTAAAAGTCATACGACAAGCTTGAGGAAAGGAAGAATGTTAATATTTACTACTAGTTTCGTAAATTCTGTCAATCTACGAAATTACAGGATTAGAGTGATGAACTCTTTTCCACCTGGTATATAATTTCATGTTTTATTACTTCACATTTCTAAGAAGAGGTTCCATATTCTATATTTTAATGTTGGTTTTTTTTGGGTTTAAGAAAATCTACATAAATAAGATTTCTTAACAATTTTCGAGTGAAAAATGTACATAAAAATCGTTGAGAAAATTCCTAAGTGTAATCTGTCCAAAATTCCAGATTCAAAATTTTCGAATAACTGCATAACTGAACTGGATAGCAATTAAATCGCTGTGACAATTTGAGCTCCTTATGTTAATCTGCCTGCTCTCGACTGAATGTTTTTTTTGGGTATATGGATCAACGTTAAAAAGCAATAAACAAAAACGATATTGCTTAATCAAGAGATTAAATTGTTTTATAAATATTTTGTTTTTGTTTTTGATTATTTTTATAATAATAAAAAAAGTTTAGGTCCTAAAACCTTTAAAAAAATGTCCATCGTTTCAGAAACCTGATAACTCCAACTGAGATGTTATACAATTTTTAAGCGTTAAAGGAACATTTTTCAAAAATCAAATTTTATTTCCAAATGTTACTTATATTACATATGTATGTCTGTATGTGTGTCAGTATATACACTGTTATAAAAACTATTACGTGATTTGCTGGAAATACGACAGACGAAGTGTAAAGGTTTTTTGTGAGAATATCTATCGATCAAAAGGATTATTATTTATTTAGCGAAACACGATAAATTTGACATAATTTTTGATTTTTTTTTTAATTCAAGAGACCTACGCAAAAGTTATATTTTGGAACATTTATTTTGGTTTATCGGTTCTATAGTATCTCTTCCTATTTAAATTTTGCGGTGTGTTCGAAATTTTTAAATTTTCTAAATTTAAAAAGATTATTGTGAAGGGAATTTCAATTATAAATATGCGTTGGAAAGATAATTTTACAAAGCTTATTTAAAAAAAAAATCACTACTGTAAAATAGGGGGCAAAATTTCATAAAATCTTTTGATCAACCTGTAACTGTAACATATATGTAGAAGATTTCCAAAATTTTATTAAATACTTTTTTATAAGAAATTTTATAAGCTAGAATTTTACAAAATATAATTTGTGGAAAAAAATTAGTTTTAACCCAATAATTTTAGAAAAATGACAATAATTTTTCATCTTTAGCAGAATTCCGCAAAATTTTGTGCTCAAATTTTATTTCTCAAAATATAACTTTTATCCACCCGCGTTTCTTGATTTCCAACGCAAAAATCGTTCAGGTCTCGTATACACCTAATATTACCCTATGCGATGTTGTTTATTTTTAATTTTGACACTATCACAAAGTTTTCAAATTATTTAATTTTAAATTTTATTTTGTACATTCAATTTTGTATTTTCAACAACACTTCATTTGGCTGGCTGGAAGTGTAAAAAGAAAATTCTTGAATTTGTAATTGTTTAATTTTTCCTTCATTTATTTTATTGCAAGTGATTATTTTAATTGAATATTTATGATTATGACAAACAGCAACAACACTTTGGATTTGTTTTGACTATTTTATGTAAAATGCCTCAGCTGCTAATTTAAAAAGCCTTTTTTCCCTTCAATAATGTAAATTGTACAGGAATGTAGTCTAGTAGTTAATTAATTAAATGAAATGTAGTTTTATTACTTATTATATGAATTACGATGGAATTAACATTAAAAATGTTTCTTTTTTAAAAAAATTATTGCAACTATTTTTTTTATATATTTATAACACTAAATTATATTATGGACGTTGTACGTATATAATATATAATCTAAAATAGCACCTTTGATTCGAGTTTTTTTTTTAAATAAAATTTACAAAATATTTTTTAGATCACTGTATGGGATTATTAGTTATCAATAAAAATTTAAAAAAACCAATAAATATTTACTAAATTATAAAAAAAAATCAGTTAAAGTAATTATATTTACAAATAACAATTAAGAAAATTATTTTTAAAATAAATTTTAACCTGATTTTCGTTTAAATAAATTATTAATTATTTTAGATTTCTCTTTCCATAATATCTATTTGATTTGTGAATGAGATCTTATTTGGGAAGAAAATTTGTTTGTTTTTTTTTTGTTTTCTTAATTATAATAATTCGTCTCATTTAAATATATTTTTATATTATATTTTATTACAAAACAATAAAAATACATAATAACAACAACAAGCAACACAAACAACACATTTATAAACAAAAGTCGCACAGAACACAAACAAGCAAAAAATCAAAATTTATTTGGACATTATGGTCATGCTCATTTTCTTTTCCGCCAATATTCGATGATAGTTTTTCGACTACTATTAAAAGATTAATTGATTCCAGTTACAAGTTACAAATTGAGAAAGAGTTCGTTTACTTGTATACTTTTTAGTTTTGATCCTTATTTGCAGAATAAACTTATAAACTGGAAGGCTATTAGCCGTATTGATTGTTCACTATAGTTGGTTACTAACTTTTAGTATTTTTAGACTAAACTTACATCGTTACTATAGATAAAACACTTAACCCTCTCCGGGTCGAAATTATTTCATGCCGAGCTAAAAATCCGAAAACTGCCATGATAGTTACTGTAAAAATCGCGCGCAAATTTGACTTTTATTGACAATTTGCAAATCCAGAGAGTGAGTTTAAAACCATTAACAACATAAACAGAAATATTTAAATTTGAAAATGTTGTAAAGAGAACAGAGAATAATGTCGAATATATTCGACCAAAAACACGGAAAGGATTAATGTACAAATTTATTTTCAATTTTTGGTCAAAAAATTATCGAACTTTATATATAGGTCAACCGTGCTCTATTTGCCCTTAAGAAGCACACGTGTCTGACAAAGGTACGTACGTTAAGTGCTACATGTACAGACCAATTAAAACTTTCTAGAGATTTGATGCCGAGTTAAATTTTAAATAATTTATGTAACAATTTAGAATTAAACCTATTGTTAAACAGAAATAGTTCTTTATCTCACAAAAATCAATTGTAAAAAGTTTTTCAATTCATGTACGTACATACTCAATTTTGAAAATATGTATCCAAAAATTAATTATTTTGATAATAGCATTTATCCATCTACTCCATTTAATTTTTCTGTTCAAAGGATCAAAACCGATTAGTTTATGTTAAAACTCATTAATCTTAGAATATTCTAAACTCATTTGCTAGACACTAGAAATTAAATACTGTGATCACCTTTTCTTAAGGTAATTAACTTTTGACGATTCCATTTTTAAAGGTTCATCTAATGGCATTCAATTCATTTACTTAAATAATCTAATAAAAATCAAATACTGAGTATTTTTGAATGAAACAACAAAAAACTACCGTTGCGCATGCGCATGTGTCATATGAGCTGAATGAGAATGCGGAACATGATGATGAGTATGGCCGCCATGTGGCGGATACCCTTGTGTATGGGAAAGCGGTGATGCTTGACCACCGGCATAACTTTGTTGCATTAAACTTTGCTCTAAACCGTAATGGCCCGCTTGCGGATGACCTAAATGTGCATGTCCATGATGACCATGGCTATAAATTAATTGTCTTACTTTTGAATCTTCATCGCCTATATTGTAACTAAGTTCCGTCTCTTCGAATCCAGTCGCTGACATTCGTTGATCACCAGTTGTTGCACCACTTGGTGGATCTGGTGAATTTAAACATGTCTGTATTAATTGTTTGCCAGCCTCTGATGTGATCATTGGCTGTAATTTGCGTGTAGCAAATGTATACACATGACCTGTTTCGGATGCTACTAGTAGCATCACCTGTGTACCCGTTAATGTTGATAATTCATAGGCCTGAAAGAATAAAGAGAACAAAATAATTAATTATGTTATATAAACAAAATATACGTAAGGCATACGTAAAATATACGTATAGACAATATTTATAAAGATTGAAAAAAAAAAATCTTAAAAAATGATTGATAACAAAGTTAAATAAAACAACGAACGTACCACAAAATGACTCATAACAAATTAACCACTACATATAAAGACGAGAAAAACACAATGTCCACTGTTCAGCGCACGTATAAAAATAAATACTTTATTGATTTTCTTTTTGTAAAGCTCTCATTCAATTTTTGTTAAATTTATCACCAAGGCTTGGTCTGCATTTAATTGGTATCAAAGTTTACCTGTTTACATAACAATTCTTTACATGCTGGCGGCTACCGCGGTTCTGGCATTGCAAATGACATAAAAACGCAGACATATATTCAAATGGAAGCACAAAAAACACATGCTTTTGTTATATATGCGAATGCCGATTAGATTTAACACCCGACATCTTCTTGCCTCCCTTTTTTTTTTGTTGTACTAAGCTTTTTTCGTCTTGTTTTATTTGATTTTTTTTATATTTTTTGTATTTTCAATTTGCACGCGGATGGAAAATTTCAAACAAACCGCACTTGCTCTCTTTAATTTTATTTATAGCATGGTAAAACATGTGTTAAAACATGGAATTCACACCACCGAAAACGAATAAATACCCATTGTTGTCGTGGATTTTATTTGGTTTTTGCCTATAGTTAGGTACGTATGCGGCTCTTAGCCACCGAAAAGGTAGAACTTCAGTGGGCTACATTTGTAACAATGGTGTAAATGATCCGAATATAAATGCACAACATGATCATGTTGAGGATGTTATGTGAAATGGAAATGTTAATGGTTTCAGGAAAAAATCTTCCAGCACATTTATAAATTTTTGTTTTGGGTTTTTTTTTTCGTTGAAACAATTATTAATTGTAAATTAAGTTAATTAAATTAAGTGTCGGTTCTTGCCCGCAAAAAATGATAAATTATACCCCTTTCTCCATACAAAAATTACACAATTTTAGAGAGCTTTTTTTAATGAAGAATTTATATATAAGGCTTGTAGAAATTTTTATAAAATCTAGGCAATACACAAATACATCGTATGTATAGTATTGTATGGTAATAGATCTCTTAAAACTCGTCAATATATAATCGAGAGTTTGATCACTCTGCGTCTCGATCAAATTTTTTTCTCTTACTCGGATCTTACCATAGCCATTGTGAAAAATACATCCCTATTTATAAAAAAAGGACAAAAATTAAAAGATAAGATTAAGAAAATATTTTCATTTAATCTGTTTATCGCTTCTCTGAGAAAGTGGAAAAACCGCAAAGGTTCCAAAATAATTCTCATACATAAATATGGAAAATTTATTCCAAAATTATAGCCGTGGAATTAAAAATTTATAAATTTTTAAGTTCTCATATCGACGTACAATGGCGGATGAAGGCTCACTCCATTTTGAATTCTATGAAGTTTTCTTAGGAGAAAAATTCGCCTTGGCAAAACTTGCTGCAAGTAGAAACTTTCCTCAATATATAAAGCGTCTCAGGAATAAAAAAACAGAACAGATCAGATCGGTACCCTTAGTCTAAATTAGGATAAAGAATAAGAGAAAGACTCAATTTTAAAAAATGGATTGTGCCGGAGACAATTGGTCGAAGTTGACAGTTAGAAATTGGAAAAGTCTTACTGACGATTGTCTGTTGGATATTTTTAGTAGATATGTATATTTTTTATATATGTTTTCAACAAAAGTCTACTTAAGCTGATTTATCAAGTGACGAAAAAAATTACACTTAATTAATTTGGTGAATATTAAATAAAATCGTACAAAAATGTTAGGAGTGCAAAAATGAACATTAATCTTACGTGTTTTTTCGATTTTAATTGATTCGCATTCATGAAAGAAAAACATTGTGGAATAAATTTTGTTATTGCATTGCCAGGTTTTGACGGTAGAGGAATATCAATTTTATTTTATTTTTTATCAAAAAATCATAGAAACAAATCTATCCAGCCGATCTCGACTAGCAATAGCTTGTTTTACAGGTAAAATTTTGCAATAAAAAATGTCAACATAACAAGAACCCAAAGAAAATGGCAAAATGTCTCGCAAACTATTTTTTTTTTAACTTGAAACTTATTTTCACACTTGTGCGATTTTATTTTATTTTTATCTTAAGTATAAATATATTTTAATTTCAATTTATCGTGTAGGTATAACAAGACAACATTTGTACAGATCTCAGCTGTTGCAGCATTGATACCAAAAAAAAATGTAGGTGGAAAGGTCATGCACATTTTTTTTTTCTAAAACCTTGGAATGATCTCATATTAGTAAGAGGATTAAAATTAAAATTAAAATTATTGTTATTAATTCTAGTTAATTGAACTTTTTAACAATAATAACTTCAGATAATTGTATAATTTGTATAATATACCATTTTGATAGAAAACAATTATTTCAAATTATATAGCAAACAATGTTTGGCGCGGCGCCAGGTAATATACAACACAAAATTGAAATTAGATCTTTAGTTGAGGCCTAATGGCACACGAGAGGCAAAAGTTTGGTTTTTTTTTCATGTATTTGCTGGTAATTGATGCGACGATGTACTTATTAGAAGTAAAAGTCGAGTAAATTAAGAAAATATATTTTACAGTTATACTAGGTATGTGATTATTTTGTTAAAAAAGAAATACAAATTTAAATTTTACTTGTGTTATCATAAGTACTTAGACTTGATGATCTAAACGACGCTATTTTTTTCTATTACATTGATTTCAGAGGGTCATAAGGGGGTTTCTAGAATAAATTATAAATTATTTAGTACAAATTTGTTTCCCTGTATAAATAATAGGTCATAAGTCATATTGAACTAAACTGAAATTCGGTCTGCACCATGTTATAGGTGTTCAGAAAACTCTTACTAATTACGGGAAAATTCCCTTTGAATATTTTATAAATATGTATTAATAAGAACAATACATTTTTTTACTCTCAGTTATATTTACAACTTGGTTATATTTCAAGCCCTGACATATAGGTAAATATAACCGAGAGTCTACTGTATGTAGATACTTAAGTACTTGAAATAATTTAAGTTACAATATAAACAAGTTACAACATAACAAAATATTTGCAATATTAATTAGTAAAAATTAAAAATAGTTAACAAATTAAATATTTTTTAAATCAATCGACCTTGAGTTGAAACCGTTTACCGGCTATATAACATTCAATCATTATCAGATTGTATTATGCCATAACATGGAAATTCTTATATACACCCAATTCTGTTTTTACACGGTAGATACGTTCCAGAAAAAACCGTACAAAAAACAACTTGTAAAAAAAACATGGAATAGATATAAATATATATATAAATGAATAATGAAACCGTAATGAACTTACAGCGATGTTTGCTTCTGTTCGCAAAATATGATAAAGATTGGTTCCATATCCTTAAAACCTAAAAAATAAAACGATTCATACAAAATTTTGTATTAGGGATTTTTATACTCTCGATAGTGTGACACATTTCTCAAATAAATATTGCGCAAAAAGCTAAAAGCTGTCTTTTTTTATTAAAACTCTAATGTTTGTTGTACTTGCACTAAATACTCATGTATATCTAGAAAATTACAATTAATGGAAATATTTTTCCTTAAAATTTAAATCAAACAGCTTATTTGCTATTTTGAATAAAATCGTGTAAAAACGGAATTAAATTTTTTTTCTCCTAGAAAGTGATATTTCAAAACCGTGTAAAAACAGAATTGGGTATTGATTTTGTGTATGAAATCTTATTCGGTATTTCTTATTTTGCTATTAACTCAAATTAACAGCTCCTTATCATAATAGGAATTGTATGGTTTACAAATTGTTCCTTAAAATTAATAGAAACATACATGAAATCATTATAATTGTAGATACGTACAGTCTACACGTTGAAACTTTAAAAGCTTACCAAAATATCTCTACACGATATCATAATCATATCTTAAACACATATGCTGTCAGTGTCACTATTTAAAATCATGTTCACATGATTATCATTGAAATATAATATCGTCATTATAATCACACTCAATCAATTAAGGAATATTCAAACATTTATATATGAACTCGTGTCTTGTCTTGTTTATGTATGCGCCGCGCGGTTTAATGTTCAAGAGAGATATTCTATGTTCCGATATTATGTTGTAGTAAAGTACATACCTTTCGTTGTTCTTCAGTTGTTTCTATCAGTAGTTCTCAACTTGTATCATTGACGGACAAATTCACCCCACTATGTCTTCTTTTATGGACAAATCAGGCTAACAGCCAGTAAGGAAGAAATAATTATATTATTATAATATTCCCGTATGAGTACATCTAAGACTTTGTTCTTATCTATTTTATCTGTACAACAAATAAACATTAAGTAAATTGAATACAAATGATTAATAAACCTAGAAATGATATAAAATTAATTGCAGCGCTATAACGATAGGATGTGAAACTATTTTACACTATTGAACTAGAAAAAGGAATTATTGACAAAAGTACTAATTGTCTATTCATACCGAAAAAGTTAGAAAACATTTAACATAAAGTAGTATAAATGAAATTCCAATGTTTTACAAAAATAATTAACAGGCGATCAGTGAAAGGATAATAAATGCTTTTAATAATTATTTCTATTCTAACACTTAAAAAAATTTTTCCATCCTCCAATTAATATTTGATCAAGACAAATTTGATTTAATTTTTTTAACAAAAATTGTTATTGTAGGTGTTGATTATCCTTAGGGCCCGGAAAAGTAGAGCATAAACTATTTTTTTCTGGGCTTGATATAAAGTTTTTCTTAATGTAAGGTACTTGCGGGTAATAAGGCCTACCTAAGGAAGATTTGGAAATAAAATTAAAAGTATTATAGATAATAAAATGATTTTTTTTTTTAATAAATCTTACAAGTATTGTAGGAAT